>JAMQGT020003638.1:0-31830 GCA_024447675.2 Pterophyllum scalare | reverse complement strand
GTTAGTAGATAGATAGATAGATAAAATTAGTAAAGGAGAAATAAAGGAAGTTAGAAATAAACAAACAGATAGAAACAAACAGAATAGATAGGAAGGAGATAGAGGTAGAAGGAACAAAGAAAAGAAAAGGAGAATGAGAGAAGAAAGAAAGGAAGAAGAAAGGAAGGAATGGAAGTTGAACAGTGAAATATCAAGGAGTGATGCCAGCCAGCAGTCAGATTGAGTGAACTATGAACAGTGATTTACATTCAGAGCAGTGTGTGATGAAAAGGAAGTGAGTGTGGTGATGTCCAGCAGCAGCAGCCAGGAGCACCAGGACACACACCAGGATGAGGATAGATAGATAGATAGATTGAGATAGACACAGGCAGTATGTATGCAGCAGCCAGACACACATGATGCCAGGTGAGGTTGCCCAGCCAGAGTGTGAGTTTACGGTGATGTGAGTGTGAGTGTGTGTGTGAGTGTGTGAGTCAGACAGTCAGCAGTCAGCAGTCAGTGACAGAGTGTGTGCACACACGTGACCAGCCAGCCAGCCAGTGACCAGGTGATGTGGCCTGCAGGCCAGGAATGGCTTGCCAGAGTGATGTGTGACCAGTCAGCCACCAGCCAGCCAGCCAGGAGGAGTGAGTGAGCAGTGTGACAGTGTGAGTGAGCAGACAGTGTGAGTGTGTGTATGGAGCAGAAGGATAGATAGATAGAAAGAAAAGAAAAAGAAAGAAAGAAAACAGATAGAAAGAAAGAAAGAAAAATGTGTGTGAGAAATATAAACAGAGTTGATAGACAAACAGACACACACACAGCCAGGAGTGCAGTGTTGTGATCCGCCTCAGCCTCAGGTGATCCGCCTGCCTCAGCCTCCCGAGGCGCGCGCGCGCCCAGCCCAAGCACAGTCCAGTCACCAGGAAGTGATGCAGCTAGATGATGCCAGGATGAGAATGAGTGAGGAGTGTGTGAGAGGAAGAGGAAGGAAGGAAGAGTGAGAGGAAAGGTATAAACTATAAACTATCAGCTACAAGAGCAGGAAGGAAGGAGAGGGAGAAAAGGAGAGGAGAGTGTGAGACAGACAGAAGGAAAGGAGTGTGTGAAACACACACACAACACACACACACACACACACACACACACACACACACACACACACATCACACAATATGAAGCAACTTGAGGTGGCTGTTTGTTGTGATTTGGCGCTATATAAAATAAAATCGAATTGAATTAAAGATACTGAACATGAAGTAAACTACCATGCTGATATTGTGTAAGTGTAATATCTATCAGCATTGTAACATCCACCAGATCACAATGTTCTGGGTTACATTCCCAGCAATATTTGGAATTTTCACTTATATGCAGGGGCGAGTCTCAGCAAGTCTGTTGGGGCCCTAGGCAAAAACTCTCAGGGGGCCCGCTCCAACTGGAGTTTATTGTCATTACTGCGTATAAATAACTCTGGTAAATAAATAAATAATATCAATTTCACGTAAATGTGTGTGTGTGTGTGTGTGTGTGTGAGAGAGAGAGAGAGAGAGAGAGAGAGAGAAGGAACTTTTAAAGTGTGATGTACATACTGTATAATATAATCAGTTCAGTGTGGATTTCTGAACTTTGCGTTATCAGCATTTGGAGGCAGCACCTTATCCTTTCCTCAGATTCAACTTCTGAATGTTCTTCCTGGGCTTAGCATTGACTGACTATTTCTTTTCAATGTTGATTGAAGAGCAGTGAATACTTCCAAAACAAGCCTGCACTGATAGATATGGGAAATGCAATAAAAACATACACCACATTGCGCTTTTAAGCACAATAATTTACACCATTACACTTTGGTAATTTAGAGTCAAATGTCTTTGCATCTAAATTTCATAACTTAGCATTCACAGCTTGACAGTTAGTTTTGTCAGATGCAGCTTTCATCAGTGAACTACAATTTTTTTTTCCCAAGATAGCGATTTCACCCTCCAAATCCCTCCATCACTGGCGTCCTACCAAACACCAAGTAAAACATTGCTCTCTAGAAATGGTAGAAACCATTTTTATTTTGGTAATAATGTCCAAGACCAACTTCTACATTATTTCAGCCTGTTAGCTAAACAATCAAATCTACTGCTAGTGTCCCCACTTTAACTCCTGGCCACACACACTCAGCTCACTCACATGACAGCTACCAGTGATGGACACACCAGGCTGCTTTGCTAGCTAAATTAACTAATTCTAAATGTCAAAGTAATAAAAGAAATGATGTGATACTGGTGGGAGTTACATTTCAGAGTAGCAGCATTTTAATTATTCAGCATTATACTTAATTGTTATTATCTGCTCGACTTCACCACCGTCTTCCTTTTTCTTCATCTTACCCTTTTTTTCTTCTTTCTCTTTCACTCACAGAAGGAGTGACTCCTCTTTGTTTTCACTGACTGGCATCATTCACGGAGTGAGTGGAGTCAGGTGGGGCCCCTTAGGGAGGTAAGGTGTTGTCGACTCTCATTCCAAACTTTGCACGTTGCCTGCTGTAGCTTAAAGTTTTTCAAACATTGGTATTTGGCTTGGAGGTTTGGCAACATGCATACCTTGCCTACCTTCCCCATTAGGACAAATTAGAAGAGGCTCAATTTGAATGCGCATCTGAAACTATGCCTGTTTAGTATGTGACTAAAATGCAACCTAATGATCTATCTATCTATCTCTCTAGATCTATCAAGAGAGAGAGCGAGCGAGAGAGAGAGAGAGACATAGAGCTGCATCTAAAAATAACATTAAGAATGTGTGAATGACACAGCATGTGCTGCTGGCTGACTTTGTACCAACATTGGCATCAGGCAGTATTTATTGGCTCAAGAAAACAGCAGGACAATGAATTATTTCACAAGCTTGTTAGCAGGTTGAACTCTGTGCAGAGTTATTCTATAGGCCAAAGCATGATGTTAGCATCCTCATTTTCTGGTTGAATACATAATGGTGTGGTAGGGGGGAAAAACATGAATATCGTGTCTTATGTTGTTTAGATGGGTATTTAAAGACATAATGTGAATAATTAGGTCATTTAATAACTGCAGGTTGATGTGTGCCATTACAAACAGCAAGCTAAATTAGAGCAATTAGATATAAAGTTTTGTGTAAACATTTTCATAAACCAGCACACATTCCTATCTTCTCACATTAAAACTGTGATGTCTCTTTTCCGTCCGTGCTGCATACCTGCAGAAACATCGACGATCGTGCTGAACTGAGGACAAATACAAGCACAGAAAAGTAGATCGGCTGCTGTCAGATGACATCAGGTTATCATTTTCTTGAACTTTTTGCTCATTGCTAGTTTCCTACCCTCTGCCAACAAAGACAACGACAAGCAGCAATCAGCAGCTTCTGCCCACTCCGCTGTGCACAAGCTGTAGGAGGGGATCCAGTTTTAGATTTAAAACTATATGCCTCAGGGTGAACTGGCTAATATTCTACAGAAGAGATCATATCATCAAAGGGTTCATCCTGCATGCTTGTGGAATATGAGCACAGTCAGCTCAAAGGCACCAGGTCAGCTAACAGCCACGCAGCGGCTACATGTGCGATACCGCGTCTAGTTGGTGTCCTTGATTTTATAATGAGCCAGTTTGGGTAGGTAAATTTATTCATAGCTGGTGGGTGGACCACATTATTGACATTGCAAGCAATGCAAATGACTGTAGCTCAAGCCTCACGGATATAAGGGACAAATGTGGAATTTTGACACATTATATAGCCGTACCAATGACAGAGAAGAGGCTGTTTGAACGGTTATTGCAGGAAATGTCTAGTGAAAACGAGCATTTACAAAAATAGCTTCTTCGATTCCTGCATCTGTTCCTCTTCTGTGTTCACAGTTAAAGACATCTATTAAGCTTAATTAAGAGTCACAGATTTCCTATTTCTATTTATTTAAGACTATCATGGCCATTTTGGATCATTAATGCTACAATATTTTTTCATTTTGCAATAATAAAAAGCAAAATGTAAAAATGTTCTTTTTTTTTCTTTTAAAGCAACCAGATTCATAAAATTATAAGACAGATCTTATTACAAATGCAGAGACATTTTCACCAGCTGCACCAGCAGTTAGCGGGACATAAATATGCTTGACTGATAAACAGCAAACATGGATATTTTTAAAAGAAAAAAGAGAAGCTTTCAGCATTTGAAGAATTCCTGCCAGAATCATCAGGTTGAACCACACACCGTTTATGGCCACAACTGACAATTACTAGATAATTGGAAATTCCTGGTCATCATTGCCAAGTGGCCAGCTGTGGGTCTGAAAAATGAAGCCAATACAAAAGGGCCAGAAGAAGATCCTTGAACTACCACTTGAAGCCAAAGGAGTCACTCCCCACTAACTGTGACAGCCAACTTTATTGAAGAGCAGTTTTGCTCTTAATAGCTTATTTCTGCCCCTGATAGCAATTATATGAAGGTTCACATTTTTTTTATAACTAGTTTAAATTGTTCAGATCGCTGCAGCCAGTGGCCAGCTCCTTCAGCAAATGTAAGTCACTAAAGTGAACTTTTTAACATCTGTATACTGTGGCGTTTAGTCCTTCTGAAGCATTTAAACGCATTTAGATCACAAAGATCATGGCTCGCTCTGTAGTTATTAACGGCTCATCCAAGATGTCTGTGCTCTACTTTTGGCATCACCTTCTTGGTCTTTAGAAACCAGGTGTGATGAGCGAGGTTTGGAGACTCTGTCATTGGCTAATCACTGTGATTGACACGTCATTAGTCACTTATAAACCTCTTTTCTGACCCTTTAATCGACTATAATTTCATGTTTTCAGTATGACCTGAAACTAATAATTGAGCCCATAAAGTAAATATGAAAGCATTTACTGAGGTCACAGAGCAATGGTGCTGAGGGAAGTGGTGAAGAACAGTGAGGAAAATTCTGTGCATGCACTCTAGAAAACCCTTTTTGTGCATAGACCTACACTCCCCTCCAGAAGTATTGGAACAGTGAGGCCAATCAATTTATTTTTGCCGCAAACTGAAAACATTTGGGTTTGACATAAAAAATTAATATGACACAAAAGACAAACGTCTCAGCTTTTATTTCCAGGTCTGGCTCTGATACGCAGTGATGGACGTAGAAATGCTAAGTGCCAGTAACATCAGGAAGAAGGAACATGAGAACCTGGATAAATACCAAGGGCTGAGAGGAGAGATAGAGAGAAGGTGGAGGTAACGGTGGTCCCTGTGGTAATCAGAATATTGGGGGCAGTGACCCCCAAACTGGGAGAACAACATCTGAGATCTGTGTCCAAGAGAGCGCAGTCCTAGGAACAGCTAAGATACTGCGCAGGACCCTCAAGCTCCCAGGCCTTTTCCTGAGGGATACACCTGGCTGTTCAGCTGATCCATCTACTGTTCACTGAAGCCTCATCTGAAGTGGACTTAGTGGAAGCCGCTCTTAAGGAAACAAAATGGGCATAAAAGGCTGAGGCATGCCAAATCAGACTAGAACTGGACTGAAGAGCAGTTGCAACAGCTCTTACGGAATGATGAATCCAAATTTGAAACTTTTTGGATAAGTGGAAGAAAATGGATGGATGTGTGGTTTGAATGGCTGTCACTGTGTCTGGAGGTAAACAGGACAGAGGTACAACAGTGAGAATCTACAGCTGTGTAAAGCACAGTGCAGGATCCGTCATGGTTTGGGGCTGCAATTCAACCAGTGGTGTTGGGGACCTTGTCAAAATTGATGGAATTATGAACACAGAAAAGTACTGTCAGATTTTGATCCACCATGAACTACATTTACTGTTTTTGCCTTATATGGTGTATTTCCATTTATGTTCCCATATTTCAATAAATTGCTGCACCTATTTTCCATTTTCCACACTGTGAAGCTTGCTAGGGGTGTGTTCAACAAGAATAGCAATGGATGCACTGTAAATTCTTTTATATTTCTGTCTTCGGTTTAATGATGTGACAGATTTTTTTTTCTTTTTCCCTTTTGTAGAAAACAAACAAACAAAAAAGGAAGGGTTAAAAGGCTTTTTTGCTAATGAAAAATGGAAAGCTTTAAAGAAAGCTGCATGCGAGTTAGCTGGAAGGAAAAAGGTGTGAAAAGTTCCTCCTTGAAGCTCTCACCTTCTCTTGTTTTGCTTTGGCAGCTCAATATGTCATTTTCTTGAAAAGCAGTAAGTTGTTATTGTATATTCCTCCGACCCCTGTGAAAAAAAAAAAAATTCTGCTAGTTAATCACAGAGGTCTACCCTGAAGCCCACAGCAGGGCCACTAATGGCCTGAGAGAAAGCTCTGATCTGAATCTGCCCCCCTCTGTCTTGCTTTATCTTTTCCAAGAAAGCTGCCTCCAAATCACACCCGTTTTTTCTCTTTCCCTCCCTCCTACCATCTTTCCACTCTCACTCACGTATCATCTTTTGCACAAACCTCCACGGCCGTAGCGTTTCTCCCAGAGACGTCATTCATCATCTTCCTCCCGTTTCCTCAAGCTGAGTTTTAAACGTATCCGCTGGCCGAGCCGATGCCGAGCAGCTCGTTTCTCAGCTGGGGTGATGACTATCTTTAGCGTGCCTGGCGCGGGCAGACCTGAAAGCTCTCCCTGGGTCCAATGGAGCTTTATTGATTGGAAAGTTTTCTTGATTAATTCTGGCAGAGCTGTAACCAAAGCAGCGCCGTGGCTTTCGTTGTGAAAGCTGCGTCCGCGTTCTCACACGCGAACGCGCACACACATACATGCAGAATTCTCTGTCCAGGATGCTAAGCTCCATGACAACAAATTGTTATGTAGGATTTGGATTTGGATTCACTCGAGCTTACATAACTACAAAGCTGGCTCACACCGAAATACTCTGGTCCGTGTGATTTGCTTTGCTCCAAAAAAGGCCTTTGGTTAGTTCTTTCTTAAGCATTCTGCAGATGTATTTCTTATTTTCATGAAACTGTGATACTTTTGGGCTGTTTTCTTCTGTAATTGATGATTGTGCTTATTTACAGTAGCACACAAACCACAGTCATGTTTATAATGGTGCTTGAATGAAAATAAAATGAAAATTAATGGTGTAATTGTGCAAACAGCATCCCAAGCGCAGCAAAACATGCCATAGTTCAGAACTTAGAATATGTGATGCTCCAGCCCAACACAGGTATACCCATACCCTTGCTCCCTCAATTATTAATGGTTTCACTTCTCCGGACATGGACTTTAGTGAATATTTCATGCAACTTATTTGCTTCTTGTAATAGCTTTGACTTAAGCCTCACTCTGGCATCCTCAAAGGAGGGCCCTTGCCAAGTGGACAGCTCACCTCTCCCTTCCCAGAGTGTGAAACTCCGGGCCACAGAAGGCATCTGAGGTCGTATTCCATTTGCAGTGGCTGAAATACAGCGCACAGCACTGCTGTTGCAAAACAGACCATCCAGACCACTGTGGAATAGTTCAAGTTACTTAAAGGTCCCATATACCAAAAATCCACTTTTATAGTGTTTTGAGATTTTCTTTTATAAACTTTGAGATCTAAAGTTGTGAGCTGTGAATATCTGAACTTGCTTATTGCCAACATTCTTCCGCATAACCTGCTGCAGCCTTGATTGGTTAGTTTGTGCGTGGGGCTGGTATTTTAACATGCTAATCTTGAACTAATGTGTTAAACATCAGTCACACACTCTGTGTCCTCAGAGGTACAATAACTGTTATTTGTTTATTTGGTCAAAAGAGTCTGGTGAGCTCAACAGAAACATAATGGTTCTGGTGAAATAGCAAAGAACCATATGGCAGCAAGTAAAGTGAAGAAAATACTCTTAATACAAATAACCAAATTTACATTTTCATGTCCCCACAGGAAAAGGGCAAACTTGTTGCTGCCTCGTGGGGGCTACTGTGGCTAACGTAATTATTAGTGTTGATTGTATGCATACAAATGTGTAAAATGTAAGCTGAGGGATGATCAAGAAGTGTGGAAATTTTAAGGGTTGAGTTTTAACTATACTGCTTATTGATACAGCCAAATTCACAATAAATCCGACCTCCTGTTGCTACATATTTTTCTGCTCCTGTTGTCAGACAACAGAATCACTATGAAATATTGATTTTAGCGCAGCTCATAAACTAGAGGAAAAATGCTAACACTGCTAACTCTAACTAAGGCAGTCTGCTCTGCAGCGCTGAAATCCATCCAAAAACCTGTGCTATTCAGACTCCTAATATTTCATGTTGGTACTTTTGTGATTTGTACCTTATGGATGCCAATCATGAACCTCTGGTACCAGTTTTGCACCTTAACCACCAGGTTACCAGTGAAGCAGTTAGGGATAGGGTTAGGCTGCATTTTAGCCACGTGCTTAACCTGCCTTTGAGGACCTTAAAGATGCTACCTTTAAACTAAAATCTCCTACATGCATTTCACCATCTGTTTAAACATTGCCATTTGATTATGCCATATTGCTGAAAACGCAATTAAAAGGGGTAAATATGAACCTAACCCATATAACATTAGCACTTCTGTTGTGTGCACGTTAGCATGCTAAGATTGGCACTTGACTCCTTTGAGAGATGCTCAGTCTTGGTGTTGTTTTGGTTTAGTACTTTCTGCATACCATATATACCATATAAAGTTTCAGAGAAAAAAGAGAATTCAAAGAAGTCCGACTATATACGCTCACTGTACAGCCTGCCAGTAGTAGGTTGGTCCCCCTTTTGCCTTAATTCTTTGTGGCGTAGATTCAATAAGGAAACATTTCTCAGCGATTTTGAGTCTTATTAACACGCTACCATCATACAGTTGCTGCAGATTTGATTGCTGCACATCCATGATGCAAATCTCCTGCTCCGACACATACCAAAGATACTCTGTTGGATTGTGATCTGGTGACTGTGGAGGTCATTTGAGCAGAGTGAAGTCATTGTTCAGCCATCAGAAAATGGGGAGACTATCATCATAAAGGGATGGACATGATCAGTAACTATATTCAGGTAGGCTGTAATGATGCTTAGTTGGTACTAAGGGACCAAAAGAGTGCCAAGAAAATACCCCCCACCCGACCATTACACCACCACTTACAGCCTGAACAGCTCATTCAAGGCGGGATGAGTCCATGCTTTCATATTGTTTATGCCAGTTACTGTTACCTTTGCTCAAAGCAGTCCAGTCATTCTCCTCTGCCCTCTGATATGAACAATGCATTTTCAGTCACTTTCAGTGCCTAAATGCATTGAGTTGCAGCCATATGATTGGCTGATTAGATATTTGCTTTGAAGAGCAATTGAAAAGTTCTATCAACCTGCTTAGCAAATAGAGAAAAAGACTGGCCTTTAACAGGCTAGAGCATCAGCTCCATAGTGGTTGTATTTACTTTTTTAGAGTGTCCTCACCCAAAAAATACATAAAACAATCTAGACTCAAGTCTAACAGATCCAGATTGATTTTTTCCTCTCTTTTCTATGCTTTTGCTACACTTCATCACTTGTCACTGCTGTCGCAGATCGCTGGTTAGAACACAAATCTATGCTAACAAGTGCGAGCAACAAGGGTATGTCGAAATTAAATTTATGCGTTGAACATTTCCCACAGAGCTGATTCTCTGCTTGTCACACACAACAGTAGCCAAAATGAAGAGGTTTGTGTACTGCCGCTGGTTTCTGTGCATTTCACTACTGTACGAAACTGAATATAGTAGAGATATTTAAGGTTTTAGATGATCCATCAAAGTCGAAGACTTACAGTCGGAGAATACAGAATACGGGTTTAACTTTAACACTGTTCACGTAAGTGGGGACAAATATGTACAAGCATGCTCGAACAAGCACATTAACAATGCATTTGCTGTACGTGTTAGGCAGCGACCTTCAAAGTTGACACAAGCTCAGTTAAGTGTGAAACATAGTGCAACATTGATTAGAAATAAATACCAAACCAAACAGCAGCTGTGTGAGAGATCCACATCAAAAGTTAGGCTAGTGGGAAAAAAAGCAGCAAAGAAAACAGCAATACGGCTTCTAAAGTCTTATTAGGTGGCCCGCCTGCAGCCCACCCTCAACACTGTCCACTGCACATCCCCTTAATGAGATCAGAGGTACAGACACACAGAGGCTGGGTAACAGACAGCCATGTCTCTCTGAGTGTGCATAGACAGAGGGGTGCTGCAAAAACTGTGAGCTCAGAGCATGGCAGCAAGCAAAGCATGTGCACACACACACATCTGCCTTCACTCCGGGTGAAGCTGCCACTGTGTGAGCATGTCATAATTGTGCCCTTAGAGGTGCATCCTTTAATATTCGTGAATCTGAAGAGATGCTCATATTTACACGCGAACTAGAGGGTGAGACCTTTGTGGAAGACAGTCGATACATGCATTTCTCTCTGTACATATTTACTTTACCCATTGTTATTTTTACTGCAACTACTGTAAAGGCGTCGCTTCTTTTGGTGTGCATGTGTTATTTATAGCAGTACTGTGTTGTAAGTATTTGGCCTCACAAAAAAATGGACAGCTTTTGTTCCTGGGATTTGAGACAGTCTTGTGTGTATGTGTGTATTAACTGTGTGGCTCTTTCAGAGAATAAATGGGCAGCTCTTGATTCCTGCAGTGCCTGCTGTTCTGCAACAAACTGTCATCCAACTGCTGTGTATGGATTGGAACAAGTTAGTGTTCCTAATATTAGTTTAGTCAAGTTGTTTACTATACTTATTTTGACATGCTAATAAACAGCTGTCTGGGGAAGAGAGGGCACAGCGGCACTTAAGCCATCAAACGCTGGGTTGCTAGTCTGCTGCGCTAACCTTTAGTTGTCCTATTATTTCAAGCAGCCCACCACAACAAGGCATGCTAAGACTAGCCCAGATTTCCCCCTGCTCTCAAAAAGAGCTTACCGTTGTCCCAGTTCAATAGGATTCTACGCATTTGTAGCTCTGATGAAGATTTTTGAGCACAAGCAGACGACTTAGAGAATCAGTTTGTAGAGAGAGACAATACAAATCAGAGTGGATCGCGGAAGCACGTGAACATTTTTCAGGGATCTCGCAAACTGATTGTTTGCGCTATACTAAACCTAAAAGGACAGACAGCAACATTGTCCAGCATTCTCCTTTTTCTAAAGATCTACAAACTATTACTACCCCACACTGTCTATAAAAGACCACCTAATTTAAAAAACTTTTTAGTGAGCGCTTGCCTTCCGATTTCTAAACCCTCTCATTTCTTAAACTCGATCCCATCTGGCAATTACCATTGTTGACATTGCACATAGTGTTTACTGATAAACTATAACTTTCAACCATCCTCGGTCAGGCAAACTTTTCAACATTAGAGGCGTCATTACATGCCACACTAGTAATGTTATCCATCTGCTTAAATGTCCGTGCGGTCTAGCTTATGTTGGCAAAACTAGTAGACCATTAAAACCAGAATATCTGAACATCGTTCAAATATTCGTAATCATGATAGAAGAAGTTTGGTTGCTATTCACTTTACGCAAGCCTCACATAATGTCTCTTCCCTTCATTACTGCGGTATTGAAGTTGTTAAACCACAGCGTCGTGGTGGTGAAGTTAATACTCTTCTATTGAAGAGAGAGGCCTTTTGGATCTATACCTTAAACACATTAGCCCCCAATGGACTGAATGAAGATTTCGATTTGAGACCCTTTTTATAACCTTGTTGATTGAATTTATATCATCTCATTTTGTTCCACTATTTGAAATGATCATGATTTTCTCTTTTTGTAATACGTCGTATATATTTTCTAATATTGATATTTCGATTTTTCCATGACTGTATCTCTATTTGAACTGTTTTTGTAATATATTTCTATTTATATACAGTTGCCTTTTAGATTTGCAGGTTACTAGTTAGGTTTTATTATTAGTCTATCTCAGCTCTGGTATTATTCCTTTAATAGATTTGTATATCCTACATGATTTAATTTATCCTTTGGTTGCTTCCACATGTTTGTATATGCTCATATGAATTATTTATAATATGTTATAATACCACTGCTTTGACTACTTACCTGATTACTTATTATATTCACCTGCTTGATTGGTTGCTGCTGTTTCTCTTTACTCTGGTGTCAATCTTTTAAAAATCATATATTTAATGAAGACATGGAAAATTGTACCTTCATAATTAAATTAATTCCATTTTATTTACAGTACCAGTCAAAAGTTTGGAGTGCACAAATCTCAAAAACAGTTGTCTCAAGTCACCTTTACAGTAAGGTAAAGACCCTACAATAATACAAAGAAAACCCCAACAATCAGGCGACCCTCTATGAGCAAGGACTTGGTGGGAAGGAAAAACTTCCTTTTCACAGGAAGCAACCTCCAACAAGGCCCAGGGAGGGGCAGTCATCTGCTGCAAATGGTTGGGGGTGAGAGAAGGGAGACAGGACAAAAGACACACAATAGAAGAGAGACAGAGATTAATACTATGACGATCTTCCAACTTAGAGGCCCTCGAAGTACATAGGGGTGGGTTGCGAATTTTAGTTCTCATAACTGAAGAACTGATGACAAGCACATGAAATTTTTTAGGGCTGAAAATAAAGTCAGTTCCAAGTTAGATAATCTTAAGACATCTGATTTTTTTTTCTTTTTCTATAACTCACACTGGGCATCGATATCATGGCATATATCACAGACAAAACTGTGCCAGTGTAAAATCTATGACATAAGATAACAGAAAAAAAGAATTGGTGGTTCAAAAGACATCAATTTTAAACACTCTTTGGTGGTGTAACTGTGTGGGGGATACTTTCTTGCCACTCTTTTGGCTCCTTAGTACCAAGCGACCATCTTTTAAATGCCACAGACTACCTGAGTATTGTTACTGATGGTGTTCAGCACTTTACGACCACAGTGCACCCGTCTTGTGATAGGTACTTGCAGCACGATAATGCACCTTGTCACCAAACTCAAACAATTTCAAAGACATGATAGTGACTTGTACTCAAATGGCCTCCACAGTCTTCAAATCTCAATCCTGTAGATCATCTTTGGGATGTGGCAAAACAGGAGATTTACCACTCAAACATGGGGAATTAGAACAGCTCTGAAGGCAAACGGGGGTACAACCTGGTAATAGCAGACGTACCTAATAAGTGTATGGCAGTTGTGTTAGTGTCTGTCACTTAAGGATTATACATTAATGAATTTACTTGTACAGTGCTATTGCCTGGTGATTATGTGCAACATTTCCTTCATTAGAATGTCAAAAAAAGCAGCACAAAAGTTTTACTTTTTTATCTAGGAACGGGTCAGAACCCGCAGTTATTTTGTACAAAATTATTGAAGCAGCCTTGGAGGAAATTAGGCTGTTTTTGTGGACAGTGGAATGAAAGTTTTAATGAATACCGTAGTGCACAAAAGAGCTTAAATGCCGTAGTTAAGCTACATAAGACATTGTGGATTTGACTTCTCAAAGGTTTTTCTCAAAAATGTTTTGTACCGAGAACCTCAGTGACCCCGCTAATGTTTTTCAAAGTTTGCTCACAATAGCAGAGCCGTTCCACTCTTGAACAATGAACTTCAGTAGAAGAAAATTTATCAAAATTTAACCCTTTTTTTAACTTTTGTCGAATTTGTATTTCCACAAACGGCACACAGTGTTCTCCACTTGACTGTTCTTCGCTTTTGCCAGGGTGACTCATCAGGTGAGTTCTGCTTTAATTTTTCATTTTATTTTATTTTTCATTTATTCTGCAAAGAGCTCCTGTATATCTGCACCCCCCCCCCCATTTATGTTTTTACTTGATTTTTTTCCTTAATGGATATCTATGGAGGTGGAGAGGAAGAGTTAATGGACAGGAAATCCACTGTGGATGAACTTTGTCTAATGGAAGAATGGCAGGGCCATAAAATGTGACATTTTTTCAGAACGCAAAAGCAATTGCCCGCCATTCTTTTTCAGAATCTTCACCGAGAAACAAGCGAGTGGTGACTGTAAAGTGGTTGACAGTCAATTTAGTGAGCTGACATTTTAAACTTAGCAGGGAAAAAAACCCAAAAAAAACAGTCAAATTATTTTAGTGATTGCTCCCCGGGCAAAAACAACCACAGTGGGGCTTGTTTTGCTCAAATGCTTCCCCAATTCTCTTTGTTTTTTTTAGATAATGCCTTATAATAGGAGATTCAGCTGTAACCTCAGTAACCCTTACTATCACACATTCAATATTCAGTTTCATGTCTAAGAATAATGTTTGAATTTATATTGATTTTTGCCTTTGGGATGCTTAAATTGGCTGTTTTCAGAAGGATTTGTTTCTGTATATGGTTCAAATGTGTACGCCCATTTCTCCTTTTCTTATAAAAGCAGAGTTTCCCCACAGCATGCTAATACATGTGAGTTCAATAGGTCATAACTGTGCTGGACAGGCCCAGTTCATTTTAGTTCTAACAGTCTGTGTCTGTCATTGCAGGCTAACTACCAAAATATCTGCCTCTGCTTATTATTTCTCAGTGAGGGTTAACTTGATCTGATCATCTCAACAGGATGAGACCCAGAATTAGGATCCTGATTCCGGGACTCTAAACTAAAGAATGATGCTTACCGTTGTTGGTTGATGCATTGAAACTGAATCAAGTATGAAATGCATTTATCAAATTTCAATCTCTTGTGATATTTTTGATGCATTTTTGATACCATTGATACCATTTTTCCTTTTGATCCCTACTCTCATCTTTAATGTGACCTTCCTAGTAGCAGGAACTCTGTAACTCTGCAAAGTAAAGTTATCATCATTTTAAAGCACATCAAAATATCACAGGAGTAATTGCACCCTTTTGATTAGCAGTCAGGTGCTGCTAATCAAATGCACTTGATTAACTGATCATCAGCGAGTGTGACCACCTCTATTAAAGATGTTTTGGCAGTTTGCTGGTCTGAAGCATTCAGGTCTTAATCCTTTTTAAAGCATTCATTGAATAATATTGGAATTTCAACCAAATCATAGTAATTGCGTTGAAATTTTTAAAAAAAAACAAAAAACAATCCAACCCTAGAGTGTTACTGAAGTATATTACAGGACTTTTTTCAAAGTTTTTAATTTTTATATTGCATCATGGTCAGTGAAGTTACCATATAAGGTACCTCACTCAATTTTAGCAATGGGTAAAAATAAACACCATTATGTGCAATTTAAGCATAAAAAACGGCAATAAATTAATAAACAGCAAACAGTTTTGTTTGTTTTTTTGTTTTGCTTTTTTAGAAACAACTCAATTGTAGTTCACTAGATACTTCAGGTTCATGTCTAAAAATGGATTTTCCATCACTTTTGCTAGTTTTAGGTGAAGAGGACATATGATCAAATACAGTGTCACCATTTTTTTGCCTCACATTTCTAGAAATGCTACACAAACAACACCTATCCAAACATTTAGAACAACTTTTGAATTATGTAATTCATGGATTTCATCAGCTTGCCAGTGTTAATTGTGATGTCATGGCCACAGGTGTGGGAATGAAGAACTGAATTCCTCCACATCGATGTGAGAGACTGAAAAAGTGAACCATGAGCTATTGAATTATGGGATGTAGTTTTCCACAGGACTGCATCCATTTCTTTGAAAACTTGCTCTTTCACATGAATGTGCATGTAATAATATCTCAGGTAGCGGATGAAATTGAGGTTTTTTTTTTTTTTTTATGTCATAACACCCCACCCAGATGCAACATCCTGACCTCACCTGGCATGTTGGGCTGTAAGTAAATTCAGTATGATTGATTGGTTGATTTATTAGTTACAGTAACCCTGCTTTGCTTTCTAATTTAATGTTTTTTTCTCTATACAGACTTTTCTCTGATTTTTACATAATGAAAGCAGTTGATTTTTTTATATGAAGCAACCATATACGAGACATAAACTTATACTTAAAACTCGTTTTAACAATATACAGAGATGGAAAAATCAGAATCCTTAAGAAATTAAGAAGCACTTTATCTCTGAAGCAGAGAGCTTCTGAAAGACTAACCAGAGCTGCTGACGTTAAAAACAGCCCTCTGCTTCCACCTCTGTGACCTTTCCTGATGAGTTTATGGTCTCAATTGCCAGTTTCAGGTGGTACTGAATATAATATGATGTTTATTTTAGAAATTATGGTCCCCATACTAGTCCAAATTGCGGCGAAGGCAGATACTGGGTAAAGAAGGACCTACCAAGTAATTGGCATTCTGTGTTCCTCGGTTTCTCAATCAGATGCATCCCTCACTTCTTATTCCTGGTTTTCAAAATATTAAGATTGTGGAGGCAAAAATGCTTATTTCACTGACCACTGGGTAACATGACTGTGCTCACATCTCTACCTTTTATATACTATTATTATTATTATAGTCTATTTTAGGGCCTTGGTCCATTCCTGATGCGGAGGGATTCTTAATCTTTGACTTGTTTGTTGGATCGCTTTTACCAAACCAAGACTGCAGCGTGATATTTGGGTCTTCATAATAGTTCAGTTAAATTTTGTATGAAAATCAATTGAACAGTCTTCTGTGCAATTCTGGAACAAAAATAGCGAGTTAGGCTTAGCGTTGCTCATAAATCCAAACGCTACTTTTACACACAGTGAACAGTGAAGCAGATCAGAGGGAAAGTAATCCCTGGTAACCTATTTGAAATCCAGGCCAAAACAACAGCCCTTTTTTTTTCTTTTTTTGCAGATAAAAGTCTGTTTGATCTCCGCACAAACACGACCCCAGCCTCGACTATCAGCGCTCATTCTCCCTGCGATTGTTAGATTCAATTGAAACTGCTGCATCGTTTCACAGAGAAGAAACTATTCATTTTCACCCTGGGAGGAGGCCACGATTGTGGTCCAATATTCTCCAGAGCCGAACGCACTGAGCCTATTATCAGCTCATGCCGGCTGAAGCGTGCGCATACATACATGCACGCTTACCGCAGTTTTATCAGTGCAGCACCGGTCCAGCCCGCTTCACTTTCATTAACATCCTAATTAACTTTTCATGAAGTCCATTTCTTACTTGTTTAATTAACTGACCATCCCCTGTTGGCCAACTTCAAGCTGGACCTGAGGGGAACGGAAGTGGAGGAGCCCACCAAAACAGAACTTCTCAGTTCATATATGAAGCCATACCGGCAGCCGGAGGAAGCGTCCGATTGTGAAACTTCACCGTGCCTTATTTTATAATAAACTGTGCCCCTGAAATTCGGCTGCTTCTTTCTGAAGGTGACAAGTAATGAAGTTTTAACAACACATCCAACTTGATGCAAGTTTATGGTAAAAGTATCATTTCTTCCTCCCCTTTGAAGAGGAATGTGTGTGTGTGTGTATTTCTGCATGCTTTCAATCTCCTTTTCCCCATTCAATCACACAGACAATTCCTGTCCCATACACTAACGTAATGGACTTAAATCATACAAGTAGAGACCTATTAGATTAACCCACATAATCTATCATCGCCCTGCTCTGTCTTATCAAGAATGCAAGTACAATTTACCCCCTCGGTAGCCATTAGAGCCTCAAGCAGCGACCCTGTATCTTTCTCCGGGATGAAAGAGACCTTCAGGAGCCAGCAGTGTGTGGAAATTAAAAAGCCCCCTCACCCCCACCCCAATGCGCACACACACCCCCTCTTCTTCTTTCTCCCCTTCTTTGTTATCTATGCCGGAGTTTTTAATCAGATATGGCCGATGGGAAATACAGATCCCCTTCATGCCAATCCTCCCGCCTCATCCCGATAGCAGCCATTTCCATGGTAACGCAGGCAAGGACGTCAGTAAGCGGCAGGAGTCGCTGTAATTATGACTGATCTCGGGGAGATCTGTGAGGGAGGGAGGAGGGATACTGCAGAAACCACTGGCTGCAGTGTGGCTAACCTTCCCTGAAGAGAGCGACACAGACAGCGAGACGAAGTGCAGTTGCGGTTATCGAGTGACATTAATGACAACATTGTGACTCCATTAACAGGTCTCTGTGCTTGTGCGCTTTTGCGTCTCCATATTCAGCTTTGTGGGTTTGTTGTTGTCTCTACACATTTTGTTATCTCAGGCACAGTTAGGATAACAGGTGTAAATAAGTGTTACAAGTGTACAGACCGAATCTGCCACAACCGCTGTTTTGTTTTGTTTTTTTCTTTTAGCAATTCAGAAGTGGACTTGTTGGTGTGTATTGGCTCATTGTCCTGCTGCATGACCCATCTGATGGCTGGACATTCTCCTATAGGAGTTTCTGGTAGAATTCCTGGTTCTACCAATTATGGCGGGTCGTCCAGGTCCGGCTGTCACTGTGGTTCACATGAGTCCCAGAGCCTTACACGTGGCTTTGTAATTGTTTCCAGACTGATAGTGATTTTGTTTCTCAGCTGTTCCTGAGTTTCTTTAGCTCGTGGCATGACGCGTTGCTTTTTGAGATCTTTTGCGCCTGCTTCAGTTTGTCTGTTTAAATGATTTCTTGATTCAGCAGGTCTGGCAGTAATCAGGCCCGGGTGTGGCTGGTGAAATTGAACTCCGCTTTGCAAAAAATCAAAAATGTGATTAATCACAGGTAATTAAAGATTTACCAGAGGGGGTGATTACTTTTTCACACGGGGCCAGGTTGGTTTGGATACCTTTTTTCAACTCAATAAATGAAATCGCCATTGAAAAACTGCATTTTGCATTTACTCAGGTTATCTTTGTCTGATATCCAAATGCGTTTGATGATCTGAAACATGCAGCTGTGACAAATATACGAAAAATAAGGAGGAGGGCTTTTTTTGTTTTCCACAGCTCTGTATTTCAGGCTCGTAATTGGTCCAACAAAAAAACAGCTTTTTGGGCACAAAATATGAGCTTCTAGTAACTAATGGCTTCATGTATTACCAGACTGGCAGCACCATGTGTTCAGCCAGAATGCAGTATTGAATTTCATTACGTAACTGTCTGATCAAAGACTCATCCATTTCTCATGCTGTTTTAAGGGATACGTTCAACTTAAATTTTACATGGACTGAAACTAATGCAGCCATGGACTGACTATTAGTAGGACCCCCCATTGACAGACATTACAGTGAAACATAGACCTCATTACCTTTGAAATCAGGATGGATTAGAGCCAAGTCTCACCTCAGCTCTGTGTGAGGGAGGAAGTGCATTCTGCGTGAAAGTAAATCATCAGCGCCTCCGTGTTGCTAAACAAATGCTTATGCGGTTCTAGTGCAGCAGATGGGCATCAAAAGACAAAAAAAGAAAAAAAATATATATATATCATCAGAATTGATTTACAAAATTGCAAATTACAAGAGAAAGTGAATCTTTAATCCCTTCAGCCTCAGTTGTTATAAACTTAATGTAGGAGAGCAGATGGTTGAACAGACTTGGAGATGGGACAGCAACTTTCAAAATTCTATTGTGTTCTTTCCGTTCTCCATTTTTAATATTTGTCCTATCTTCTTCAGATCTTTGCGATATGAAGCAATGTGCATTTCATATTTAAGCTTAAATCACCGGGGACGCGAAGCCACCAGGTGCGTAATATAGAATATTTTAATCATTTCAGTGAGGGTGAGACTATTCTGTAGGGATATTATTAGTTAGAAAACAGATTAATATATTTAGGCAGCTGCACTAATAAAGTAACTGCAATTATCTGCTTATGGTTTTAACCATTTGGACACCTCCAATGAGAACCTTTACTATAGACACTCAGCTTTACAAAATGATACAATTAATCACTGATTATGGCTGCTGACTTAACAGCACAATTAGCACAATTTTAGTGTTTTGTTTCACTCTCATGTCTTAACATTTACTGAACATATCAGGGTTTTCATAAGTTCAAGAACTTTTAAGAAAAGTATAAATAAAAATTTGACTTTGTGTAAATTCATTAAACCTAAATTCAAACGAATGCTAATGCTAATATGAATCTGCTAAATGAGTAAACAGGCAGTTGTTTGCTATGCTACTTTTTTGGCTTCAGATTACTTACTTGAATGAATGAGTGAGTAAATGAATAATCAAACAAGTAAAAATGACAAACTTGTATTCTGGTTGCAACCATGCAAAGAGTTTGCTTTACTAAGACCTCAGTCTCACAGGCCTAGAGACCAATCGGCAACCCCCTGGCAACCTCTGCTCTCTCACCAGGGTAAAATATGTATTCCCCAACCTGTTGGTGAGTGGTTGTTTCAGGTTGCTGGCAGTTGCTAGGTGAAAAAAGTCTCTTTGTGATTGCATGGAAGATGACAACTTGTCTGCAAACACTCGTCATCTACTCTCTGAGCTGTAGTAAAACTTGAAAACGGGCACAAACCAGAAGCGGAGAACATTCGACTTCAAACTAAAGGTCGTGCCTTACAATAGCAACCACCATATTTAGAAAAATGCAACTTTTACTTTGAAGGCAAACGGACAAGTTGCCATCTTCCTACTGCAACCTATTGGCAAACAAAGGAGGTTTTCAGTGCAGCACCACTTTGGAGCCCATTTCATGCTAGCCACTGCCAGCACCGAATTGCCAATAGCTCACATAATGCATCCTTTTCTGTAGCACCTGGTGGTTACCAGGGTGTCATTAGCTTCACAGTGTTTCTCAGTGTCTACCAGCAACCTTCAGCAATCACTCGCAGTTTAGGAATAAACATTTTTCCAACACATCGGGAGTTGCCAGATGGTCGCTGACCTAGCTCTAGCACCGTATGACTGGGGCGTAAGCTAGCAAACCGATACTTTCAATAGCAACAACTAGTAATCACAAGAGGGACTTTGGCACCCAGCCTTGGAAAAGTTATTCTGGTAAAAACTCCTCATATAAGCTGGATTCATGGAATCATCTGCAACCAAAGATGAAGAATTATTTCCTCCTAGCTGAGATCCATGCAGTCTAGTTTCTCTCGGTTGTTCAGATTTCTTGTTGCTGCTACCACGTCCATGCTCATTTTCTTGTTAATTTATATCTGCAGTCCAACTTTCATAGCCCCACCAATAAATAATTAAGCAGCTGACATGTGTGTGGGGGTGGGGGGTGGGGTGGGGGAGTGTTATTGATATCATGCTTTGAATGTCAGGCCAAAGGAGCAGATCTGACATCTGATGAATTGTTAGCAACTGCACTCAATCTTATCCAGCCGATGGGCATCATTTTCAGTCAGTGTTAGCTTGTCGTGTGGTGTGTGTGTGTGTGTGTGTCTGTGTGTGTGTGTGTGTCTGAAGTCCTTATTTAACTTGACGGGCCAATAATCTGATCTCTAGTCTTATCAGTGACTCAGTTCATAGGTAAAGAAGCATGTATAAGCATAGATTGTCTCCATAAAATCCACCAACAAAGCATTTACCCTCTATCATTTTGTAAAGTGTCTGTATTCACTCCATAGCATGTGCTTTTTTCCCCTCAGTTTTCCCATAATGCAGTGTAATTTATGTACGCAGACCCATCATTTCTGTGTCTCTCAGTTTCTATTTAACCATTCAGCTCATTAAGTATAATAGAATTTGTTTTGGCTCAGTAAAAAGTGGCTAAACCCGTAATTAGAGGGATTAAGTATTTTACAACAACACATGCCAAACGCAGGCTTTAAACTTAAAGGCGAAAAGTTGATCCAGTAATCTGGATCCTCTCCTCTGGGTTTTGACCTGTAAAAGTGTAAAATGGATTTCACTTCAAAAGATGCTCATGAGGGGCCAGGACGTTGCTTTCAGCTCTGACTGTGGGGCTTTTCGGGGCATATGCCAATGCTTTTGGGGTGCATATTTCTGTGATAACTTTTCATACACAGAGGGATCATTTTTTCGGAGAATGAATTTTGCTCCCATTTATGCACCCGGCTGATGAGAACGGTAAGGGAGAGGTGCCCTTGGTCTGTCTCCAGCATTATCAGAGTGCTGAGCCAAGTGGAGCCAAGGGGGTAACACACACACACACACACACACACACACACACACACACACACAGGTCACGAGACTAAACTTGTGCGTGCACAGTGTTTGTATCTGTCTTTGGTTGCAGCCTTTGCGCTGCCTGTCTGTATCTGATTGTTGATGCAGTAGGAGGCTAGAAACTAGGCTAAAATTATCAAACACAAGCCAGGGATATGCAGCATGGATGAAGAGCATGCATGCATAATGACTGACTTGGGTGTGAGGCAAGGCTCTGCTGCCGCACTGCACTTGAAAGGATGTGGTCTGATATCAGAAAGACTGCTATACATGTGTTATAAGCAAGCAGAAATTGATGTTTACAGCCTTGTGGAAAAAAAAACTCCCCTTCATTACAAATGTGCAGGGAGGCCTGAGGGTATTACAGTTTACCACTTTAGGACAAATGAATGTTAGTCTCGTGTCAGTGTCTATTTCAGGTTTCAGCACAAAATACCACACAGGTCTGTACTATATTCATATACTCCTGGTTTGGAGCTCAGTTTCTAATAGGCTCAGTGTCTGTAGCTTTAAATGCAACTGGAACAGCTGCTGCACCCACCCCTTTTGTAGGGTCTTTGAGAGGTTCTGTGAAAACAGAAGCAGCCAGTGGGAGCAGTGCAGCACGCGCAGCTGACTGCAAGGCTGCCGAAGCCTGACTGAGACACTAGGTGGCTTCGAACTGAGAGTTATTTGCAAATAGAGCCAAATTCTCAACACAGTCATTATTTTCAGCATGCCTGAATATACTGTTGCGTGATTGTGGTTGAATCTACTGAACTACACTGAGATACACGCCATTTAAACTGTTTGAATATTAATTTATCCAAATTTGAAATGAAATATTCTAATAATCTGAGATACTGAACCTTTGATTTTCATTGATCTATGAGTCATGATTATCAAAATTTTAAAAAAAGGCTTGAAATATTTCACTTTATGTGTAATGAATATAGAATAGATTAAAATGCATCTTATAATTTGAAATTATTTTTCAAAGAGACGTGGACATCTACCTTGTCTGTGAAAACCTCTTTGCAGTTGCTGTGTCCCCCTGCTGTGGAGAACACCCTCCCACAGGCATCATGGCACTGAGAGGGTATTTACAATCATTGCCTTGCCACCATGTCAGTGGATCACCATCCGCTAGAATGTTGCTTGCTGTTTTGTAAGGTGTCTTTGATGGTGTTGGTAAATGTCTTCCCTGAGTCTTTTCTCTCTAAAAGCTCCCCCGTGGATGGAGGAGGAGGAGCCTCTGAAGCAGCTGCTGCTTGTGTTGAACCTGCAGGTAAAATGACAAGCTATTGAACTTTCTTATTGTTTTTTTAATCAAACTAATTCAATTTGGGCAGCACAGCAGTGAGGCGGTTTTAGCGCTGCTGCCTCACAGCAAGAAGGTCATGGATTTGATTCAACCGGCCAGCTGGGGCCTTTCTGTGGGGAGTTTGTTTGTTCTCCCTATCCTTGTGTTGGTTTTCTCTGGTTACCCCAGCTTCCATCAACAATCCAAAGACATGCAATTGGGTTAGCTTAATTGGAACTTGAATGGTTCTCTGTTTGTGTTAGCCCCACACTAGACAGGCAACCTGGCCAGGGTTCGCGCCACCTCTCTTAGCTGAAAATGCATTGTGTAGGTGAGGCAGAGACTGGATCTTGGATCCTGTGCAGAAGATCTATGACAGTAGGTCTTGTAGATTAAGGTGAGTGTGCCTGAAGCTCAGGTCCCCTTTAACGGCAGCTTTAACATCTCTAGTGATGGCGCTGTCTTCTGAACTTGGGGTCATGAATTGTAGAACCCTTGATTTTAAAAGCAAGATCATGGACACAGATGGTGCAGTTTAAATGCTCATTACCATGGTAACTGTTTTGAGGGTTTTAGCAGCTGGAGCACCTCCGCTGTCACTTTCATGTCATCATCAGACGAGGTAAAGATGTCTTTGATTATTTTTATTCTTTTCCCGGAGTCTTGCCTTTTAGTTAAGAGTATACAGCTGCCTGATGCTCTTGGTCTTGAGCACTTGTACTTGGGTGAAAAATTACTATTTGGTCTTTTTTAGATTCCACTCTTCTACCTGCACCAGATTTGTGCCTGTGTGACTCTCATACAGGTAGCCCCGGGCTTCACATCTCCCACTCAGCTGTAGTGAGCAGTCACAGTCACGTAGCTTTGCGTTGCCCTAGAAGTCCATGCATCAGTGGTGAGAGCAACAGAAGATGCATTTGGCACAATATGATGCAAGGCCATAGAACTTAACCCTGTTGTTTAAAAGATATGTGGACATCCATGGTTCCCAGAGGACAGAACTCAGAGGATGAGTCTTGACTTCTCTAGTGCCACCATGATTGTAGTTTTTTAGTGAGACTGGAACAAAATATGTCATCACGGTAATTAGGCCTATGATAGTCTTTTGTCAGTCAGCTCTGTAGTATGTGTGAGTTTACAGCTAGATTTACCCATTGTTCTAGGGCTGGCTCAGCTCTTTAGGTGCCCCGAGTAAGATTTTGAGAAAACAGCTGGTACTTGGTATAAACAGACCTTTTAATAAATTGGCTACTACTAGCTGAATAGTGCATCAATTTGCAGTACAATAAAAATGCCATATCATGTTCATTACTTTAATGATTGGAAAGGTCACATCCCATATATGTCTGTGCACACAATAATTATAATCACTGCTGCAAATGCTGACTTTGTGCATAAAATGAGTCACAATAATATCCTCTTACAGACAGGCCTGCGTGTGCACCTGTGGCTGCTTGTGTATGCGAGGCTTTTGTGCTCACTGTTTTTGGTTTGTATTTGGTTTATGCCTCTCTGCATTATTTCATAATTCGCTGCTCTCAATGGATGATTTGCAGTAACTTTACCAACAAGCTTTACCAAGACAAGACTGCAAGACGAACATGATCTCCCTTGTCTCGAGTTCCACATAAGACTGGTTCTGTATAGTAATGATTCTGAGGTTGGACTGTATGTAGGATTTATGTGTTCCTGCCTCTAGGTAACATCTGTGACAGCTGTTTTACTCTGGGGGTGGGGGTGTGGGGGGGTAAATACCAGAAGCTGCTTTTTGCAGATGTTACCCTCCTGGGATTTAGATAAAAGGCTTTTACGTCAGCCACAATTTTGCCTGGGCATTTTTTAAGCGATGCTAGCAGGCAGAGAAGTTTACAGAAACAGTGTCTTTCTGAAGTTCTAACCCCTCAGTGAAATATCATAGTTAAACACCATTATCGTCGTGTTTTAGAAAGAGTAAGGTTTGAGATCCCCATTGTGCCAGATCTTATACCATAAACATTGTTAGTGACGTGGTTTCTGGAATATTGTTTGTCTTGAGGTGAAATTTTGAGTCCTGCATTAACCCCTGGTAAAAAAAAAAAACCCCACCAGTCTCAAAAAGGACTATTGCTAAGGGTAGTTCCAGTCAAGTGAATTTTAACCTCTTAAGATCCATCAAATCACCAGTGAAAAGTTTTTGAATAAGGCAAAGCTTAAGTAAGGTTAGGACTAGAAGATTTCTTATGTTTATTTGGTCTTCTGTTATACAATTTCCAGTTGGGTTCTCTATATTGGCGAAATTTTCATATAAAGGGCAGATGTGAATCTAACCCTAAGGTGGTCACTGACAACATAGAAGATATTAAAAGGTAGAAACCATTAATCTTCTGGAATGTCAGACAGGTAACATCAGATCTTGAACTTGCAAAGGTGGAATGAGCGGCTCGATTTGTTAAACATGCGGCGCTGGTGCTGATGTAGACCTGACAGAGGACAGCGGAAGGAACTGAGCATAGAGAAAAGAGAGCCAGCAAAGCAAAGACACTGATGCACTTTAGTGGGATGACCACAAGGGCAGAGAAATTACAGCAATGTAAGAATAAGATGACCAAAAACTATTACCAAAGACTAGTAGTGTCATTTAGCTAATGTTAGCATGCTAACATAATGCATGTTATAACATAATACCTGCCTATTTATACCTGGTAATGTTTCAATCAGCATATCTGATATTATTGTGGAATATAAAGCTCACACACAACTGTCAGGGTCTAACATGCTGTTCACTGAGCACCCTGACAGGTTTATGAGCTTTGGTTTTGTGCAATAACATTTGTGTGTAACGTAAAGGGCCTGTTAAAATGCCAGTGGGTTGGTAGATTTTCGACAGGGAACACATTGAAATCCCAGGTGTTCCAATTGCCTTACACACGTGCCTGACAGACAGACTTTTACATGTGCGCACACAAACACACACCGCCTGAAGACTACAAGCGGAGCAGCGAAACAGAACACGTTTTACAGTTTTTCTTTCTGTTGTTCTTTTTTCATTCACTGTCCCAAATGCCTACCTCCTGCTCACTCTGCATTGATGGCCAATGTTTTACTGAGAGGCAAGAAAGGCAAGTAGAGCCGTACGTACAGATGTTTGCCCAGTGGTTTGACAGGTCAATATGATATTAGATAATATTGTCTCAAAGTGAAGTCCAGACTTGAGTGAGGTGGTTCGCTTGGCGCCCACGCTGTGTGACTGATAACGGCTGTCTCACATTGCTGCCATTAGAGTGAATAGCCTTTAGTTTGTTAGCAGTAATGTTTACACAACAGGTGTTGCGCTAGCAAATAAGAGGCTCGAGTTGCCATTTTGTCTGCCGGAGTTATCTGCTGTGTTGAGTGCCAGATGTTAGATTGGCATTTTTTCACTATAATGCTTTTAAAAAAAGATAAGGGAACCTCCAATAACAATGAGTATAAAAAGCTCGAAAGCAGGCTGAATGTTTATTGAGCAGCATCAGCACAATATTATACTGCTGTGTGCAATACGGTGTGTTCATGCCCACTGAGATGTTTCAAACCATAACCTAATCATCACAAGTGGCATGTTGAGACTGCGGCACTTTAAACGGCCCGTGTGCTTTTTTAGATATGAAAGCCTTTATATTTATTGTGAATAGTAGTGAATTATTACCAGCCATGGTAGTGTAACACTTTAGCCTTGTGATTATGTTTGTGTGCATGTGTTATCATTCTGAATGTGCTCCTGGAGGCACCGAATTCAGCAAAAACTACCGTATAGCGTGGCACATGACAAATTGGTGGATATTTGTATTTAATTGGGGTTAAAGTTTCAAATTGTCATATTAAGATGAGAGTACCAGCGGAGCCAGCAGGGTAGGATACCTTTAATTTGATTCAGTTCAAACACACACACACACACACACAACTGTGACATGTAAAACCCATGGTAATATAATTATCAATAATTGCATTCTTCTGCAAAATTCTGTATAATTCCACCTATCTATAATCTGAGTATATTTAAATATAGCAAGTGGAAATAGCTCGGCCTCAGAACAACTGTAATCTGCATTAATATGACACGGCTAGTCCGCTAGAGGATTGGACGTTGCTAGTCTTGCTAGTCGGTGACAGAATCACTCATTAAACTAAATATTTATTTAGTTTATATTTATATATTCCTAAAGTACATCTGATGCTAATGTACAGTTAACGTCAGCACCGCATTGAAAATAACCACTCAGTCGGATTAGTGAGTAAGCACGCTGTGCACAGGCATGCAGCGGAAGAAGCTGCTGGTAATAGCAGTGCTAATGTTAGCCAAACTTAACATTGTGTGTGTGTGTGTGTGTGTAGTGTTTGACATAGTGCAAGTACCATGCATTTGGTAAATGGACTGTTGCTAAAACAGCACTTTTCTAATTTATTTGATCACTCTAAGCACTTTATTACTGCAAACCTTATTCACCCATTCACATACACACACTGACACAAGCACTTTTCCTCTATGCCTAAGCACTTTTAATCTACTGTAACATTCAAACACACTCACAGTCCAATGAATCCATCGGGAGCAACTAAGGACTCAGTATCTTACCCGCGGATGCTTCAACATGCATGTCTAGAGGAGCTGGGATTCAAACCATTGGCCTTCCGATTGGTAGACGACCTCCTGAGTCACAGCAGCCCCAGTACTTGAGCAATGTTTGATTATTATTTTTAAAGTGCCCAACTTTGTGTATCAGATTGATTTGGACTTTTTCTAAATGTTTTCTGACTTTTACACTATGAATAAATCATTCACCAACAGAATCCTTTCTGGATGCAGATCCTTTAAAACATCCAATAAAGTAAAAAAAAATGTAGAGTCAACCACCCAGGCCCATTGTCACACACTTATTTCAATGGCGACACGGTAGACATCTGGGCCTGGATATTTGAAATTTATTTACAATAATCATAGCAAAGTCTCAAAAAAATCAACTGAATATAGTGTATTTTTGTTGTGCATGTTGCTGCTTATGGTTAGCAGTTCATTTTAAAGTTTTGTTTGGGTTATGAGGCTGGCAAGAGTACAGGAATTCAACAACAATTGGGAAATAATCTCGTCAAATGATTCTTCAACTTCCCTCATCCAAAGAGTAAACCCTATTAAGTTAGACCCAATACCAGTCCGCTTTCTATATTTGGACGCCTTGGTGCTTTTTCCTTCTCCTGTTATCATCTCACAGCATTGCTTCTAAATAATATTATGCTCAGCCTGTCGAAAACGGACTTAATGGAACCATTCATATTGAAATTTATTCTAGCGTTCACCTACCCTAACTAGGTCTCAAGGCTTTCCTGCATCGTGTGGACTTAGTCGGTTAGTGGAGCAGAGAGTGAGGAAATGAGGCTATTTGCATCAAGAACATCACAAACTTTTCTCACTCAATGACAGTGTCGGGGTAAAAAGGTTCCTTTGGCTAAATATAGCCCCACGCTCTTGTGTGTTCTCTTCGACCTACACAGCTCCTTCATCCCCCTAACAAGCTTGAGAGAAACAGGCTGCATAATAAAAGCATAATGCCATTAGACTTGGGGAAGTTGGAGCCATTACACATAGCCAAATTACTCTTATTAACCCCCAACAGCAAGGATTAATCACTGTACAAGCAAAACTTCACTCATGTGCATGCCCACACACATACAGATGAGGACACACTTGTGTAATAGTTGCGAGGTGTGGTGATTAAGTCTTGTCATTTAGATGGAAAAGATCATAATGATTTCATAATTTTGACCTTGGCTGGAGGCTTGATTATACACATGCTCCTAATGTGCTGAGGCAAATGATGATTGATAACATTAATGACTCCTGCCAATCACTGCTCATAATGCCTTCAGGATCCAGGTGGCGGGATTCTCTATTGAGCTAAACATGCTGTCACACGCAAACTTAAAAACAATAACAGCACAACCAACACATTGTTGTTATACACCCTTTAGGGACTGGGCAAAGTAAACGTCAACTTTGTCAGTACATTTTACGTGAATGTATACCCTGACGCTAGTTATTGGCAATCATGTGTGTCTTTTTGAGGGCCTAAAAGGTAGTTATGTTTTCAGGCAATAAAAAGATTCTAAATTGTATTGTGAGACATCAAGAAACAGTCGGTGTTTGGGCACTTAAAAAAACATGTCGAGACATGTTACAGTTTGTGCGTGCTGAAGGTGAGGTGTGTCATGGGTTCATGTGGATGTTTTAAGCCCAGGAGGCTACCCAGATGTTGTGTCATTCCGCTACTGAATGTCCCCTATGCCCACTAGGTGCCCACTAATTACATGTCATGCTGCTGTTTATAATGCGTGGACCCACTAATGAAAATTTATACTAATGATATAATGATGATTATCAACCTACTGATGATTTCCTATGAGTGTGACCTAATATTAGCACACAGATATCTCCAGACTCTCATCAAGCATGTGATGTTTGAGACAGACATGCTGCCAGGATAACAGTCTTTAAAAAATAAAAAAAAAATTAATTTGACCATTGATAAACATTCCCATAGTGTTGCATTCAGGGACGGAACCTTATCGCATTTGAGAAGTTTGGGCCAGACTGAATGATTTATATGTGAATGAGAGCCAATTAAAATTACATGGCAAATTATTGAAATTAGCCATGGTGTTGAAGGGAGGACAAGCAGTTCAACAAAAACAAAAAAGCTTTTTCTGTAGTTTAGACTGACCAAATGTGAAGTTCATATGATGAAAAAAACCTAGGAGGAGTTTGAAAAACAAATGGCATAGTAAAATCCAAATAACAGACTTCCTGTTTGGTTTGGGTCATAGGTCCTATTGACTTTTTTGTACATCTTGGAATTTTGCATCTATGTACCAAATTTCATTCCCACAGCTTAATCTGTGTTCTGGGAATAATTTTATAGGTGGTGCTATGGAACTATTTTTTACTGTACATATGTGAAACCCATAAAATGAATACATTTTCAGGAGGCCTGACTGAAATTTCATGCACTTTTGAGTATGTTTAGGCCCTCAAAAAGATAATTCATTTACTTGAATAATAAAAAAACAGAGTGCATACAATAGGGTATTCACACATTTAGTGATTGGGCCCTAATTAGTTTACGCTTGTAGGTTTTAAGATATAGGTTCAAACTTTCCTGTGATCTTGGTGATTCAGATGCAGATGGGATATGAAGCTTTGAATTGTTAATAACAGAGAATAGAATAGACTGCCTATATTGTCATTATACATGATGTACAATATTGAATGTAAAGTGGGATTGGAGGGCCACTCCTATTCAGTGCCATGCTTTAGAAAGTCACACTTTCTAAAATATAAAATAGAACTTCACAAAATATACAGAAAATAAAACAGAATGTATAAAAACATGTTTTTGGCTCTGCTGCAGGTGTAGATTTCCATCAGGAAGGGGAGAGGGCACTCAGTGATTCTTTGTGATGTCTTGACTACCCTCTGAAGACTCACCCTGTCTGCCTCAGTGCAGCTGCTGTACAATACTGTGATACAGTACATCAGCAAGCTCTCAATGGGTAAGTGATAGAAGGTCAGCAGCAGGTTTGAGTCGAAGTTGTTCTTCCTGAGGACCCTCAAGAAGTGAAGTCGCTGCAGAGCCTTCTTGATGACAGCTGTGATGTTATCTGACCAAGAAAGATCAGCAGAGATGAGGACACCAAGAAACCTGAAGGTGTGGACCCTCTCCACACATTGGTGTTTGATGTATAGGGGGGCTGGGTCAGTCCTGTGTTTCCTGAAGTCTGGGGCCGGTATGGTTAAGAAGTCCTTTGTCCAGGAACATGTGAGAGGGGGAGGACTAGGGACTGCAGTTTCGTAGTGAGAATGTCTGGAATGATTGTATTGAAAGCTGAGCTGTAATCCACAAAGAGCATGCGAGTGTAGCTCTGCTGCTGCTCCAAGTGGCTAAACACAACGCGAGCAAAGAAACAGTTAAGTTCCTTTGCTAGCGACACACTCAGGTCTCTTGCTGTCACATCACAGCCTCTGTAGTTTGTGATGTTCTGAATGCCCTGCCACCCTCCCTTGTGTTGTTGCTGGACAGGTGGGACTCTATTTTTATCCTGTAGTCTGCCTTAGCTTTTTTTAATTCCTCTTTTCAGGTCAGCTCGAGCAGCACTATATAGAGCTCTGTCACCTGACCTTAAGGCAGCATCGCGGGTTTTGAGGAGTGACTGGACCTGGCTGTTCATCCAGGGTTTCTGATTAGGGAAAACCCAGTAGCCAATGTCCACAAGATAGCTACTACACATATCCATAAGATATGTGTAGCAGTTGTTCACAGAGACAAACGTACAAAAAGTGACAAATAAAAAAATACAAAGAGAACAAAAACAGCACTGAAAGGAAGAGCTTTGAGCCACTGCGTCCATGCGCAACGCCATCTTGGAAAGTACACAATAAGACTTGCATAGTGCCATAAAAATGTTATTATTATAATTAAATAATAATTTCATCCATACTAATATCCATTTTGTTAATTTTGTCATAGGGTGAGAGGCAGGGTACACCCTAGATATGTTGCCAGTCTATTGCAGGGCTATGATGGAAATTTGCACCTTTTTTTGAAAGGTAACATTTTTGTTTCACAATAAGTCATTAAAGTAGCACTGTAACAAACAAAGAGTACACATGTGTAGC
>JAMQGT020003637.1:0-21773 GCA_024447675.2 Pterophyllum scalare | reverse complement strand
ATTCAGCTTCAAATTAAAACCCATAACTGTTTAACATCAAACAACAAGATTAATGGGTTACAAGGTGCATGTTTGATGCTGCCCTACATGACTGATGCTCACATTTGATTTGGATCACACAGAGAATGAGTGTGACAGTCTCTTGATAGGAATGCCACCACATTGCTGCCCAGGAGTGGATGTCCCAGCAAATTCACCCCAAGGTCAGATCATGCAAAAAAAAAACAAACTTCAGAGCTACACCTCAAACTCTACAGGCCTTAGTTAGCACGTTAAATGTTAAAGTTCATTACAGCACACATAGAAAAAGACTGAATAGGTACAATTTGTCTGGAAGGCTGCCAAGAGAAAGCTTCATCTAAGTAGTACATGGCAGCAAGGCTTAGGTTTGCTGAACAAACCACAAAACCTCTAGAACAATGTCCTCTTGAAAGATGAGACCAATGTAGAGATGTTGGCCCATAATACATAGCACCATGCTGGAAGAAAACCAAACACAGCATATTAGCAGAAACACCTCATTCCAACTGTCAAGCACGGTGGTGGAGGGGTGATTATTTGGGCATGTTTTGTTGCCACAGGACCTGGGAACCCTGCAGTCATCAAATCCACCATGAACTCCTCCATATGATTTGGTATACAGATCGGTCAATTGTGGGGCCCATCTGTTGGACAACTAAAGCTTACCCAAGATTGGTTCATGCAACATAAGCAGCACAGCAACAAATATACAACAGAACAGATGAAAAAGAATCACAGTATTGCAACTTCATTCAAATGCTGTGATCGGACTTTGAGAGCTGAAACAAATGACCGCAAACCACAATGAACTGAAGCAACACTGTAAAGAAGAGTGGGCCAAAATCTCCTCCACAGCAATGACTGATAGTCATACAGTAAAAATGATAACTTGAAGTTACTGCAGCAAAAGGTGGCTCTACAAGCTACTGAATCATGGGGTGTACTCTGTTTTTCCACAGGACTGCACAGGCCTGTGGAAAGCTTCACATGACTATGACAGTCCTCATTTCATTGCTTTAACAGAGTTTCACACCCAGGTCATCTGTGGGTTTGTCTCAGCATGAGCTGTGAACCCATCCATCCATATTACATATGTAAAGACAGTAGAGAAACAAGGCACACAAACTTAATTTCAATGTTTTAATTCCACTTACATGAAAGCACATAACCAAATAACATACCCAAGAATGTTACTCGCTGAATCCTGCATCCCATCTTTTTAAAACCAAGATACTGTAATTAGAAGAAACTGGCACTACTTTGTGATTACTAAATGGCCTTAATGCAATTTCCTACCAAGTGACTTAAATTCTCATTTTATATTTGCCATGGTTTTAAATTTTGTCTTTTCACAATGTACTTTCGAGGAAGAAAAATGTAACTGTATTCCACCTAATCCTAAGCAGAGACTGCCAGTTTTAAAAGCACGGCTAACCCTCACACCAGACTACTGAGAACCACATACATTCCAGGAGTCAAATCAAGAATCAATAAGGGAATAAAATACAAAGAAAATACAAAAAACACCTGAATAGAAAAAGAGTAGAAAGCCACATAAAAGCACATGGCAAAAGTATCCTCTGCACTGCTGAAAAGATAAAATATCAAAAGTTACAGTATCGAGCCATTTTATCAAGTTGTTCACTTTATCTTAGGCTGTCTATATAGCTTGTCATGTGGTATGCAAAACCGCAGGAAATTAGTCTACACGTTTCACTGATAGTGAAAATATGTCAGTAAAATGGAATGTAATCCTCTCAACAAACCAAAGGTAACCTACAGCTTTTGTAAGTGGTCATTCATTGAGAAAACCTTTCCTATGCCTGAAAGCACTGTAAAACCCACTGAGCCATGACACATGTACCATCCATTTAAAAAAAAAAAAAAAAAAACTACCTGCTACACTGGACGCTGACAGGGCAGCGTGGATACAAGCAATATGGTAATAAATGAAACCTGCCAACAGTACATGAGTACTGCTATTGTCAGACGTTAAAATGTAATGAATTCAGACTAACGTGACCGTTTTTTTTTTAAACATGCCTCAAAGGAGTTTTGTGGACCAAAGTGTCACAAAAAGGTTGTAAATGTTCAGTTCAAGTAAAAACATACAAATTATTATCAAAGTTACACTTCGAGGTTGGTTGGTTTACTTTCCTGCAACAGCAGCAGTTTGCTACAGTGATTAAGGTTCAAGAGCATGGGGCAGATTTGGATCTGAAGGAGGGATTTCATCTCAACTAAAATTTTCTTTAAAAAAAAAAAATCCACTGGGTCGCACAATGAATAATGAAATTTTTTTTTTTTTTAAACTAAAAATAAAAAACCCAATCTATTCCATTCTTTTCCCTGTGGAGGTGTTGATACAATTAACGGGCACACTTTGATGTATCTGCACACATACTGTACTTTACACACTGTGAGTGGAGTGTAAACATACATATTTGTGCATGTATGTGGACACACAACCACGCACACAACTTAGGCTGGTGAGAGGTGTAAAAAAAAAAAAAAAAGAAAGAAAAAAAAAGTGGGTTTATTTTTTTCCCCGTAGTTCAGTTCTTCTCCTCAGCTGGCTGCTCCCCTCTTCTCCCTCAATCCCACCCTCACCGCTTGCATCCGACATCCACAGCTGCAAAAAAAAAAAAAAAAAAAAAGAAGCACAGGATACTGAATTTAGTGCTCACATACAAGCAGGGGGGAAACTTCTGGCCCGAAACAATAAGCCAAATTTAAATCAAGTATTGCAGAGACACTCACAGTCAGGTTGTCACGGAGCAGCTGCATGATCAAGGTGCTGTCTTTGTAAGATTCAGTGTTGAGTGAGTCCAGCTTGGCGATGGCATCGTCAAAGGCCTGGAGGAGACAGAGACGACCATCAGTACTTCCAAAAACCAGAGTACAGACTCTTGAAAGTGCCTACAGTGAGCTTGGCAGGGCAACAATAAAAACAATAATCTAAATGGAAAGCAACAACAAGCAGCCATTTATAGGGGTTAAATCTCACTTGGACAAATTTTATCTACATTACCTTTGATTTTAATGATCACTACGACAGAAGACTGCACGAATAGAATCACTATTTAAAAAGTTAAGGTATTAAAAAGCTACAGTTACATTGTTCCCACCATCTGTGTTAAAGTGGGATTCTCCCATAGGTTTTACTTCAGGAGTCTTTAAGTGTCATGTCTTTCTCTTAGGCCTTGATTATACCCTGTTGTGGACACAGACAGCTGGGAGACCCAATGGCCAAGCAATCACTCCTGTTATACTTCTTTAAAGTCTGCCACCTGAGGCACATGCATAGTTGGTGTACTGTGTCAGAAAACAGGCAGGCGCACAGACACCTGGACCCTTGCACTCACTGTCTGATGACAAAATGTAAAAATGTCACACAGAGTCGTAGACAAACTTCATGTTGTCTTTAGTACTGATTACATTAATCAAGGCTATGTACTTAAATAAAATAGGACCTTCATTAGTAATTCATTAGTAACAGACTTCAGCTGCCATTTCATGTATTTAAAATAAATAAATGCTGCCATTTATCTTTCATGGGATGTTCCATTACTTAAGTTTTCATTCAACAAAATCCTAAAATATATGAGTACAGTAAGCAGAAGGTTTAAAAGAGTTGTTATTCTTTCCATTGATGATCTCCTCTAAGTGACCATGTAGGTTAAAGAATAACATTATATACACCAAAGGAGAGTCAGAGACATGTAAAACATTAGCAGGAATGTGAGGACCAGAGACAGCAGAATATCAGCATAAACTTTTTTTGATGACAGATCCACTGACTGATATATGATGGTGTGGTAAATACATTAGAGTTGCAATGTGGAACATGGATGGGGCTTAAGAGTCCTGAATAAGAAAATTCTGGAACACTCAAGATGGCTGTTGTCCTGTTCCTGCCTTCGAAAAGACAGTAAAATTCTCATCTATTCATTTTCTTCCGCTCATCTGGGGCTAGCAGCCTGAGCAGAGAATCCCAGACCTCCCTCTTTCCAGCCACCTTCTACAGTTTATCCGGAAAAACAATGAGGAATTCCCAGGCCAGCTGAGAGATAATCTCTCCAGGGTCTGCCCTGGGGTCTCCTCTTCAGTAGGACATGCCTGGAACACCTCACCCAGGAGGAGCCCAGGAACCACCTCAACTGGCTCCTTTCAATGTGGAGGAGCAGCAGCTCTACTCTGAACCCTTCTCGAATGGCTGCACTCCTCACCCTATCTCTAAGGGAAAGGCCAGACACCCTTCGGAGGAAGCTAATTTCCGCCGCTTGTATCCGTGATCTCGTTCTCTCGGTCACTATCCAAAGTTCGTGACCACAGGTGAGGGCGGGGATGTAGATCAAGTGGTAACTCGACAGCTTCGCTTTTACACTCAACTCTCACTTCACCCCAATGGACTGGTGCAGCATCCGTATCACTGCAGACGCAGCCCCAATCCATTTATCAATCTATCGCTTCCCTTTTTCCTCACTTGTGTACAAGAACCCGAAATACTTAAACTCCTCTGCTGGGGGCACCAACTCATCCCTGACCTGGAGGCTGAAGAATGTAATCCCCCGATAGTTGGAGCACACCCTCCGGTCCCACTTATTGAAGATGGGAAGCACCGCCCCAGATCAACGCAACGTTTCAGAGGCATGTCAACAAAGACCGCCCTAAAACATTCAGAGCCTTCAGGAAATCAAGGTGAATCTCATCCACCCCAGGGATCCTTCCACCAAGGAGTTGTTGAACTACCTCAGTCACCTCACGCCCCCAGTGAGTTATCCCCTCATCTCCAGACTCTGCTTCCTCTACGGAAGGTGTCAGTGGGATTAAGGAGGGCATCAGAGTATTCCTTCCACCACCCGACTATATCCTCATTTGAAGTCAGCAGTGCCCCACCTGCACTAAAGAGTGAGTAGAGCAATGCTTTCCACTCCTGAGTCACCAGAATCACTTCGAGGCAGTCCAAAAGTCTTTTCCCATTGCCTCACCAAATTCTCCTGAAATAACAAATGTTGAGCTATCTTGTTGAACTTACACAAGCACACAGAGGTTCACAACAGTTTTGACTGTGTGGTGGCAAACATGAATTCTCTCATAGGGAAGTGTATTTATCATTTTATGTAAATAAAAAACCTTTGGCCACAAAATAAGATTGAAAACTTTAAGCGCTAGCTCACAACAGTAATCCAAAGACTTTCTGTATTGCAACATTAAAGCGAGAACCCCAGCGATTCAGTGATCTTATGAGCAAGCACTAGGTGGAGAGGCATAACTCCTTGTTAACAGCTGAAGGCTTCTATCAGAACCAGGCTAAAGAAGGGGCAACCACCTGTCATGACTAATTGGGGTGTGAGGGGAAAGAAAAGCCAAAAAATAAAAATAAGAGCATAGAGAGATGACAAACGTCAAATACATTAACTTCAGATACTCCTTTTCACTCCCAATTCAGTTCTCAAACCTGTTAAAATATGCCCTGGTTCTCAAAAGGCACCAATAAGCTTTTCACGAGTATGACGACAGTGCTTCTTAAAGAGGGGGACAGCAAACAGAAGAAGGCGCTTACCGTCTTAGCCAGTTTGCAAGCCTCGCCAGGTAAGTTGGCAATCTCATAGTAGAAGACAGAGAAGTTCAGAGCAAGGCCCAGGCGAATGGGATGTGTAGCCTCCATTTCTTTTAGGCTGATGTCATAGGCATCCTGGTAGCCAGCTTGTGAGTGCTTAACAATCTCTGCACAAATAAACAGTCAGGAAGCAGATATGTCAAATGAGAATAATCATCTCTTTGAAATCATACACTGGATTTTTAGCAGTTATATAAAAAAAAGAAAAGAAAAGAAAACTTAAAATCATCTGATATCATTTTTGCTCAGCTCTACTGTCAGCACAGTCATAACGGGAAAACACAGGATCAATTTAAGATATCGAAAATATTCCTCAAAACAAAAGAAATGAAGTATCCAATCATGCATAATGGATTTGATAGAATATGCTACTAAAAACAATAATTTTACAAAATTTCCTAAAATTAATAAAAGAAAAAAGAAAAAAAAATCTAAAATTCCTTCTGGCAACTATCAGCAGCCAACACCCTGGTGCTGCTGCTGTTGCCATGACAACCCCGCAGCAGCACTTGCCAGCATTTTGGCGGACAGCTGCAGGTCAAGGACAGGAAGCATGTCAGTATTCTGGCTACAAACACCACCTGAACTAGTCCTAGGGTCCTAGGGTTATGTGACAGACCACTGTATAGTTGTCATGAGCCCTGAGCACAAAAACACACTTTTACTGGCTCATGTCCTGGAATGACTACACAACAGGATTTAAAAAAAAAAAAAAAAAAGTGAGATTATCAGCAATGTGTGACGTGCATTTTATTTACCATTCCTCTCGTCTCCAGTGGCCACCTCAGCCAGGTAGCGAAAGTAGTCTCCCTTCATCTTCAGGTAGAAGACTTTTCCCTCGGCTCCTGATGCTTTGGGGATCAGAAATTTGTCGAGCAGGTCCTGCAAAAAAAAACCAGAATTGTGCAACTTTAACACTAAAGAATATGTGGAACTCTACACACAACTGTACCAGCAGTTATAAGTGAGCCGGTGACAAATCCACTGCCAGCTGACAACAGCGGCCCTTCTGCTTTTGAGATCAACAGTGATCACTTATCTGCAGCAGGTGGAGAACTGCTTCACGTGCCGCTATGCAGAGCTCACTGAGGCTGCAGAGGAGAACAAGAACTACTGTTTCCAGCTGCAATCGAGGGTGGTGCAGCGGCAGCTGATTTTATTGCTTTTCCATTTATTTTTCACAAAGCATACCTGATACATAATGTACAAACAAAGCACTAAATCTTCCTGCGTACAAGTTAATATAAAACATGAAAGACAGCTTCTTCTGGATATACTTTGCAACATACAAACTTGTATGTACTGAATCAGATGAGTGGAAATGGAGTTTGATAGTGGGCCTATATGTTAAAATTTCCTTGTAAAGGTCACAGGTTTGGGAGGCACTGAATGGCCAAATACAGGATGTATCTAAACTATCCAAATACTAAAGTTTATCTCTGTGATATTCAAACATCTGCTAGGATGGGGAGCCATCATTTGCCTACTTGGTGCTTGGTGTCTATAGTTACTACTCAGTAAGACAGGCCATTTACTTTACTAAATCCTGAGGGTAAGACATTCAGAGATGAACAGCGATAGAAGCAAAGCCATATTAACCTAGACAGACAGCTGTGTGCTGAGAACTGTGACTAATATTTAAATCCTGTTAGCTGCAGGTTTTCATTGTCCCCCTTTAGATCCCTACCACATTCACACAAGCACCACAAACAACCTGTAGGTGTCACTAATGTGTAAAAGATATGATTCTCTTCTTTTTGTAAAGGATGTGGGTTAGCATTCATTCATAAGAAAAGCAGTTTGCTGTTTGTCAATTTGGTTTTTGCTGCTTGTTTCAAAGATTAAAAAAAATATATATATATATGCTATGCAGAATTTAACTCTCTGCAAATGTGACTTAGCCTGGCCAAAATCCCTGCAGCCAGGATCTGAATGTAGGTTGCACGAATACAAAGAGGACCTGGCTTATTTAATTTCTGCATGCATATTTGCTTGTACCCTCCACCATTCAAGAATTTACCCTCTTCACCTCTTCTTTCTAACATCTCTGTTCCTTACCCGTACTTCCTGGCAGATTTGTTTAAGCTCCCCCTCGATCTTCTCTCTGTACTCCTTGACCAGCGCTGCTTTCTTTTCAATTTCAGCCGTCTTTTCGGAATCAGCCTTCTGCTCGATGCTGGATATCACCCTCCAGGAGGACCTTCTAGCCCCGACCACATTCTTGTAGGCAACAGAGAGCAGATTGCGCTCCTCATTGTTGAGCTCCGAGCCCAGCTCTGTGACGGACTTCATGGCCGCAGCCATGTCCTCATAGCGCTCGGCCTGCTCGGCCAGTTTGGCCTTCTGTACCAGCTCCTCCCTGTCTGCCATGACTGCCATGTGTGGGTGGTGGAAGGAGAGAGGAAAGAGTCAGGATGGACAACACAAACGGGACAGAAGACAGCGAGTTGAGGCAAAGAAATGTTAGAGCAAGCGGATGTTGAAGAGAGGATGCAGAGATTTGATCACTGAAGGTGAGTTATGGAGAACTACTGTGCAGGCAAATGTGCTGTTCTTGCAGAATAAACCTCATTTCTCAGATATGCATCAAACACCTGACATTCGAGACACCCCCGTGATTAGTTAACTGTGAGAAAATAGAAAATGTATATCTTATATTACATGCACAAAAATCTGTGTTATTTTGGCTATAATCCTCAGTGTGTCATCTCTTAAGAATTCATGGGAAAGTTGGGTGTGTCCACACAAGCAGAGCACGTTTTTGGAAATCAATCTGCTTGGCTCATCTGCACACATTCGGGCACAGACTTGATTTAAAGTAGTGACTAAGTCATTTGGCGTCTAAATCTTATAAATGCAATGACAGAAAGTTTTAATCACACAGGTTATAATCACACAGACATATTTTCAGGCTTCTTCTGACTCATTACCTTTAAGACAAGAGTAGACAAAATGGATTACGCACTTACGGGAAACATCCAGCCAACATGCTCGAGGAAAAAAAAAAATTCAGAGATTATGAAACTCTGGAAAATGAACAGACAACGGACATTTCCCCGGAGATCAGTGGTCAATGGATGACAATCATTATTTGTATTAATCTACAGACTAATTTATATCAATTCACAATTTCCCAAAGCATAAGGCGGGACAAATGTGTGTTTTCCTCCACCAGACAGTTAACTAACTAACTTGACTAACTAATGTTAGTTAACAGTTAACTAACATGCATGCCACAGTCCTGTTCTAATCTCGGAACAGTTACAGAATAACTTCTGTCAGTCAAGAAGTTGCTTTAGTTTTAACTGAGATGATGAATTGCTAAATTAAAAAAAGAAAGAAAAAAGTGTGCAGGTCATTTCTTGTAGCGTCAATCACTGGCTCATACACAGGACAGATGCAGGACAGGAAGTCTGATTTACTAGAAAATATAGAACAGTACAGTAACTTATGCTGAGTAACTTGTGTTTTCTTAAACGTAGGCCCCTTAAAGCTAAGACCTTTTACTCGGTCTCTGCGTAACAGCAGAGATCCTGCCATATAAACGCAATAAATTGATATGCAGCCTGCTTAGCAATCTGTCTTGAATTTTAAAAAATAAGAAGCCCCAAACCTATGCGTCCAGCATTTCCAAAAGCACACAATGAGTGAGAATTTTTTCCCACCACCGAGTCACCTGCACCCCTTTGAGGAATGTCGGCCACCCAGTTTCACGTCACACTCATTCACACACCTGCCCACCCACCTCATCCCATGTAAGACAAAAAAAAAGAGAGAGAGAGAGAGCGACTAATAAATGATTTGGATTAAACCGTCTCTGCGTTTAAATCGGGAAACGCTTAATAACGCTGCAGGCGACCGTAAAATAAGTGTGTCACTGAGTCAGTCACTGCAATGAAAGGAGCCTCGCTTCGTTCAGTCCTCAGTAAACGCCCTTTTTTGCTTCCCGGAAAGCGGACCAGACCGCTTCTTCTAGCTGGAATTACTCTCATATTTTAGGGTGCATCATTCACAAAAGCCCACCCGACACAGCCGAGAGGTGTCCTCTAAAAACGGCGAGTAAACAAAATAGATAGGTTTGGGTTGCCGTGACCAACGCTTCCCTGACAGGCGAGCGCCGAACAATGACTGAGCAGCGCGAAGCATCAACGATTTCCACTTACAGCCGCCAGACACGGCGATTAATGCAGGCTTAAAAAGGATCCCACCCCAACCCAAAAGCACAAGGAGCGATTCTTTGGTTAAAAACACCACCGAACAACAGCAGTAAATAGATGTTACTAACCTGTGAGTGTCGTTAGATGCTGTTGTTCCTGATTCCCGGCCGCACAGCTGATGATCTCTCCCGCTCATCCACGGGGTTTCCCTCCAATCAAAGACACGGCAGCAGGGTCGAGCCCGGATGGATGACGTAAGAAGAGAGTTGCTATGGTAGCCAAATTTACAGGCAAAATTTTAAGACTGCACGGAACGAGCACAAAAAAAAGTTAACAAAAAAATTATGAAAATATGAATTTAGTGAAATAAACGGAATTCAGAAGTCTTCTAAATATAAATCTAATGTTAAATGTTTTTACTTACGTACAAATGGCATTAGCGTTTGTCCGGTAACGCCCGCAAGGATACGTGGGAGATGTAGTCTATTTTTTAAATCAAGTGTAGAAGATTTAATAACGCTTAATGACGTTGTCCATGCTAGTATCTAGCGAGACACCGAATAAAAAAAGTTTCTGTATGTTTAAAAAAATGTGAAAAGTCGTTATGAAACAAGATTGAAGCCAGAACTGACACAAAGGGGTTTTATCCACTGAAAATATTCTAAAATGAACATGTTCGTGGGCCAGGGCTGAGATGTTAATGTTTTAATTTCAGTTTTACTATCATAATTTACCGTTAAATGTCTCTTTACGATCGTTTGTGTTCACTGCACACAACTGCTGACAAAGAATTTGCATTTTTACTGAGGGTGAAAACGTAATTAAAACTGCAAATAGCAGTGTGTTTGTAGACATTTATCATGTAAAACCACCCAAGAGAGCTCTATACAAGAAATGGTTTAATGTGTAAACTGAGAAACTGACAAAATGAGGAAATAATGGAAAATAACGTTGGTATCAGGCCTATATTATGCACATTAAAACTGTTTTATCCAATGCCTGCACAGACAAACAGATGATCAATGGTTACAGAAGATTTTATGGTGCTTTTATTTTTTGTTTGTTTGTAGATACTGTGGCTCTGCTTAGTAGCATGATAGGCCCCTTCAGTAGTTCAGATATCAGGCATGTTTTTCTAGTTTCACAAGTTTTGCAAATTTCTGTTGTAGGCCTACTCCAGTGAATCACCTCCCCTGACCTTGTAAAACTGGTCAAAGGTAGCAGGTCTCTGGGGTCATCAGGTGGTAACTGGATGGACCATGACACCAATCAGGCCCAACAGCATTTCTTAGCGAGACATAAATCATGTGTAAAAGTTTCAGATTTGGAGGTGTGCTAATCAGTGGCCAAGGAGGACTAGGGGAAATAGATACGCCGTGATGGTCACTAAAGAGTGTTTGCCTAAAGATGAATAAATGTTTATCCGCCTTGAGGCGACTGTTTGTTGTGATTTGGTGCGATAGAAATAAAATTGAATTGAAGTGAAATGTTTCCAACCTCCTGTTGGGCATATTGATTACTACCTTTTATTGCACCACAAATAAACTGAATGAAAGTGGTGCCCTCCAAAATAATCTTCCACAGAATTAAAACAGCCCAAGCCCTACCATTAAAACACAATTATTAAATAATATTCAATTTATATAGCATAGAGAAACATGCTTTATAATCAGGTTTTTGACAGAGTGTGGTTCAGGTTAATGGCGGGATTTTGATTAGATGGTAACGGTCTACTGTTGGGCCCAGATACACACACACACTGCCCAAGAAGAAACACTAGCAATATAGTAGTTGCGATGATGCCTAGAAGCTGGAGTTAGTATCCTGTAAAAAGATGCTGATAGAAAGGGGCTGGTGCTTCAGTGTTTCTTTCACAGGAGTGTGATGAGAGCTCAGACTGACAATGGTGCCTGAAAATAGATGATCTATAGCCAGGGGGAATTTCTTCACCTAATTGAAACAACTAGTTTGTGCGAGTGCTCTCGTTTTTCCTGTGACTCCTGCATGTTGAGCTCAAAGGCAGGCCGTAAAAACAAAAAAATTCAGATATGTGTGTGTGTGTGTGTTTTTGTTTATATGAATGAACATGGGTTGCATTTTTGATTTACAAGTTTACAGATGGAAGGCAGGATGTGGATTATGTGTGAGGAGGTAGGGGAACAATGTGGGCTGTGAGTCATTCAGCTGAACTAAAGCAACAGGCAGCGCGTCACTGACCATGTTGGAGTTTTTTGCTTCTGAGTAGTCAGAATAAAAGGAAGTCAAGCCACATTTCCCCCTGAATGATTTAATTATGACAAAGAAGACAGATGGTGTGGTCTTTATGAACTGAGTGACTTCACACATGAAGTGCAATTGTGTGGTTGTAGCCATGTCTATGTGGTTGGCTTACACAGTATATTCTTTCACTTATTGTGTTTGAGCTGAAGCGAAGCATTTGTCATTACCACCCATGTTAAAGACCTCTTTATGCAGATCGAGTCACTTGACAGTTTAGGGTTTTTGATTATTAAATGCTGCACTTCGAGCCATTTCAGCTGATGCAAGGCATCGCTCAGCGACAGATAAGTTAGCTTCAATACAATTTTAACTCCTTTTTCATATTTTGTAGTGATTCTGTCACTTCCTATACATTTTACTTAGGAACACCACCTGACACCAGGTCTTTAAACCTGGAAGTGAAGCTCTGTATGCCTAGCTTTAATCAATGTGGTGCCACATTCCCTGGCTGTGGAGATTAATTTATTCTGTTTAAAATGTCAGAGATTATTAACACAGCCTCCTGGGATGACGTTCAAGTCAGCTGCCAGTTACTCTCTGTGAGTCATGCTGCCACCCCCACAATTAAAGCTCTGTATCCAGATACATTCATTACTAGGTAGGTGGGAGCTTAACATTAAAGTTTTATGATTTTCCTCATTTTCTGTCATACAGTATATACTGTTAAAGCGGTAGGTACTCATAATAAACCTAGCCAAAAGCTGAGGTTTCAGACTTCTCTGGGTTTTAGACTCTTTTTTTTTCTTCCTCTTGGGGTGTGTCCGATATTACTCACTCAGCCTATGTAGCACACTCAAAGTAACCCACACTGCCTCACAAAATGTAGTGTAAAACGAGTGGTCATTATCCAAGCATTGTATGCCATCATGCATTGAAGTGAAGTCAAAAAAAGACAGACTGACAGATAAATGACAGCACAGTATAACTGGTAACAACTGTGTAACTGTCGGTATTTATTTATCCAGCCAGTTTTCGTCTGTTTAGTTCTGTGTGACAGTAACTATGTAATTAACAGCACAGACAAGATGACGTGTTCAGTGATCTCATTATACACTCACTGCTCACTTTATTAGGTACACCTTGCTAGTACCAGGTTGGATGACCGTTTGCCTTCAGAACTGCCTTAATTCTTCACGGCAAAGAGTTTGGTCCATATTGACATCATAGCATCAAATAGTTTCTGCAGATTTATTGGCTATACTTTCATGATGTGAATCTCGTGTTCTGCCACATCCCAAAGGTGCTCTATTGGACTGAGATCTGGTGACTGTGAAGGCCACTGGAGTACACTGAACTCACTGTCATGTTCAAGAAACCAGTTTGAGAATATCTGAGCTTTGTGATATGGTGGAAGCACTCCTCAGACAGTGGGTATAGTGTAGTCATAAAGGGATGGGAATGATCAGCAACAATACTCAGGTAGGCTGTGCTGTCTAAATGATGCTCGGTTTTACTGAAAAGTGTGAAAATACTTCCCCTGCACCATTACACCACCAGCAGCAGCCTGAACCATTAATACAAGGCAGGATGGATCCATTCTTTCATGATACTTACACCAAGTTCTGACCATACCAAATGAATGCCACAGCAGAAATGGAGCCTCATCAGACCAGACAATCTTTTTTCAGTCTTCTATTGTCAAAATTTGGTGAGTCTGTGTGAATAGTAGCCTCAGTTTCCTGTTCTTAGCTGACAGGAGTGGCACCCAATGTGGTCTTCTGCTGCTGTAGCCCATTTGCACTGCTCAAAAAAATAAAGGGAACACTTAAACAACACAATATAACTCCAAGTAAATCAAACTTCTGTGAAATCAAACTGTCCACTTAGGAAGCAACACTGATTGACAATCAGTGTTGCTGTTGTGCAAATGGAAAAGACAACAGGTGGAAATTATTGGCAATTAGCAAGACACACTCAATAAAGGAGTGGTTCTGCAGGTGGGGACCACAGACCACTTCTCAGTACCTATGCTTTCTGGCTAATGTTTTGGTCACTTTTGAATGTTGGTGGTGCTTTCACACTCATGGTAGCATGAGACGGACTCTACAACCCACACAAGTGGCTCAGGTAGTGCAGCTCATCCAGGATGGCACATCAATGTGAGCTGTGGCAAGAAGGTTTGATGTGTCTGTCAGCGTAGTGTCCAGAGGCTGGAGGCGCTACCAGGAGACAGGCCAGTACACCAGGAGACGTGGAGGAGGCCGTAGGAGGGCAACAACCCAGCAGCAGGACCACTACCTCCGCCTTTATGCAAGGAGGAACAGGAGGAGCACTGCCAGTTCACAAATGTGCATGTGTCTGCACAAACGGTTAGAAACCGACTCCATGAGGGTGGTATGAGGGCCCGACGTCCACAGATGGGGGTTGTGCTCACAGCCCAACACTGTGCAGGACACCAGGATTGGCAAATTCACCACTGGCGCCCTGTGCTCTTCACAGATGAAAGCAGGTTCACACTGAGCACATGTGACAGAGTCTGGAGACGCCATGGAGAGCGATCTGCTGCCTGCAACATCCTTCAGCATGACCGGTTTGGCAGTGGGTCAGTAATGGTGTGGGGTGGCATTTCTTTGGAGGGCCACACAGCCCTCCATGAGCTCACCAGAGGTAGCATGACTGCCATTAGGTACTGAGATGAGATCCTCAGACCCCTTGTGAGACCGTATGCTGGTGCGGTTGGTGTCAGCAGTTCCTACAAGATGAAGGCATTGAAGCTATGGACTGGCCCGCCCGTTCCCCAGACCTGAATCCGATTGAGCACATCTGGGACATCATGTCTCGCTCCATCCACCAACGTCACGTTGCACCACAGACTGTCCAGGAGTTGGCGGATGCTTTAGTCCAGGTCTGGGAGGAGATCCCTCTGGAGACCATCCGCTACCTCATCAGGAGCATGCCCAGGCATTGTAGGGAGGTCATACAGGCACGTGGAGGCCACACACAATACTGAGCCTCATTTTGACTTGTTTTAAGGACACTACATCAAAGTTGGATCAGCCTGTAGTGTGTTTTTCCACTTTAATTTTGTGTGTGATTCCAAATCCAGGCCTCCATTGGTTAATAAATTTGATTTCCATTGGTGATTTTTGTGTGATTTTGTCATCAGCACATTCAACTTTGTACAGAACAAAGTATTTAATGAGAAAATTTCATTCATTCAGATCTAGGATGTGTTATTTGAGTGTTCCCTCTATTTTTCTGAGTAGTGCACTTTGAGGTTCAACGTGTTTTGTGTTCAAAGATGCTCATCTGCATATCTTGGTTATAAAGGACGGCTATTTGAGTTACTGTTGCCTATCAGATTGAAGCAGTCTGGCCATTCTCCTCTGACATCACCAAGGCATTTTCACCCAGAGGAATTTCACTGGAAATTTTCTCTTTTTACAGTCATTCTCTACATATGATTGTGTGGGAAAATCCCAGTAGATCAACAGTTTCTAAAAATACTCAGATTAGCCCATCTGGCACCAACAACCTTGAATCATTTTTCTTCCTCATTCTGATGCTCAGTTTGAACTTCAACAGGTCGTCTTGACCTTATTTACATGCCTGAAACATTGAGTTGCTGCCATGTGATTGGCTGATTAGATATTTGCGTTAAAGAGCAGTTTAATAGGCACACATACTAAAGTGACTGATGAGTGTACAGTCCTCTACTAATAACTTTTTATATAAGGATTAGGAGGTGGTGAATGATTTTAGACACAACTTAGGACCATCATTTCAAAGAGACAGGATAACATGGTCATCTCAGCCCAACAGCACTAACTGTGAACATAGAAGCCCCGCCCACTCGCTGTTCCATCCTTCTCTTTATGAGAAGCACCAAATCAGAGGAAGTTAGATTAAAGCTGAATGGTCAAATGACTTGTTTTAGACATGATGAACTGAAGATCTGTACAAAGGCTCAGCATAAGATAAATAATCAATACTCTGAACGGTGAATCATGCAAAGCCACTCTAACAAAGTGCAAAAATAAAAACATGGCTCTGGAAATTTGGAACACAGATCCACTTTAAAGCTTTTTTTCACACATGAAATGCAAGCAATGCCAGGAGAAACAGGTCTGGGCTTGTCCGAAGGTGTGCTTTCATCACTTACAGCCCAAAACAGGAGATAGTCCTGTCTCACTAATGGAAATACTCACTTTGGTTTAAGCAAGGGAGGTGCCTGGATAATGTGGAGCTGGACGCCCACTCACCCACTGTGAATCCAGCGTAATTACCTGTGCTTGTCTCATGATCGGACATCACATCAACTTTGACTCAGAATCTGGCAGGATAAAGGCCATTTAATCCCAAAGGACAAACACGTTCTCACACGCAGCCTTGCTGAGTAATAACAAAAACATTGGTCAGGGTTACACTGAAAAGAGCTCTGCTTGAGTGGGTAGAACAACAGAGAATTGCTGTCACTTTGGATGGAAAACAATAAATTACTCCGCAAAAAATAAAATATAAAAGCGAACCTTTTAATAAAATGACTTAACAATACATCATTGGAAGATACATCCATTGGCTTACAATTCATTCATCAGCTTGGAAATGGCTATCAAAATTTCACTTTTTTTTTTAACACAAAATGAAATTATGATGAGCTAAAATGAGAATATGCAGTATAACCGGGCAGACAGTTCACAGTCTCCTTTCGATTCAGTACTCAAAGCACTAATTAAGAAGATGAGGTCAGTTTTGTCATTGCTGTAACGTCAGCAAACTCCAGGACGCTGTGCGTTTGCCTCCGGTCTGTAAAGGTTCGATCAGTCCACCAAAGCTAAGCATAAAGAGGCACAAGAGCGGGCAGAAATATCCTTATACATCAGTTTGTTCAGGATAACTGAACAACAAACAATCCCCTTTTACTACTTTTCATTGTTCATACATTGTACAGGTCTACTGTGACATGTATTCAAGCCTGACCCACACCAGATTGGACGGCAGGCAGGGCTTGCATCAAAGATGACCCAGCCTGTAAAAGAATTAATAGATAAGTGCTTCATGTTGGTCGCATGAAATCATCCATTGCTGTCAGACTGCTGTTGGTACAGGGTTCGAGAGGTTCACATCCACCTACGCCTCCACTCCCTCTAACTCGGGGGGCAGAGGGGATTTTGGGTGTTTGCTCTCAAAATGCTGCTTGAAGGTTTTTGGGTCAGGCATCTGAGACTGCGAGAAGAGATGAAACATCCAACAGCTGTTAAAGAACAGGAGGCTTTGAAGGCATTGTATTTGGTTTAAAATATGACTCCCACCCTCAGTCAGGTTCCAAGTGGTCATACTTACTTTGCACACAGAGCAGGTGAACACGAGTGCTGCCTTGGCTGCTGTCTTTTGATCGTGACCCTTGGCCTTCTTCATTTCCGCCTGCTTCTTGGCGTTTTTCTGCTGGGATTGAATTTTCTGATGCCCGCGTGCCATGCTGGGAACACACAGTGGATGCATGAGCAGTCAGTAAGTAAACAACTACTTACGGTCCATTCCATGTGTGAGGAGGGGCTTAATAATATCATGTTTGTTCATGAATAATGAGAAACCCATGAATAAACAAGGACAGTGTAGGGTCTTCCTTAAAGGTAATTAAAGGTCTAATAGATATAAACACTACAAAAAAGCAATAGTCAACAAGTCAACAAGATAAAGCTCCAGTCTCACCTGAACTGAAAAAGAAAAAAAAACATACTTCAGGTTAAACACAGTCAGCAGACTGACCCACAAAACCGTAACTTACACAAAGGTGGGATGATTTACTATTGTGACTTTCTCATTGCAACAAAAGCAAATTCAATAGTTAATCTGGTTAATTCATTTAAGTAAACCTGCAATCACCTCACATCACTTGAACAGTAAAGAAGTTTTAATCGGCTAGATATAACTGTTCACTTTTCTTGGAACAGGACCAGGTTCGGCAGCTTTGTGCTACAAAGTAATTACATTTTTACATGAGCTACAACCAAAGGAGCGAGTGTTGTCATGCCCTCACAGGCCTTTAAATGCAGTTCTGTGCTTTGATCAACTAGTTTGTCTTGCCCAGCCGGTTTTCCCTGGATCGTATTGTCAGCGAGAGCCTTGCTTGATAACGGTTTGGGTGGATACAAGGAAAGGTTTGCTTATGCAACCAAGATGTCATAACTGAAGTGCAAACATGTGTGTGGCTCCGTGAAACTCACAGACTTTTACGGGGGCAAAATTAGCTTTGGCTGATCAACAGCTCAAGATTGGGCAATAACAGAGCAACCATCTTTTTTTGTTAAGATTGCTTTAAAGTGGTACAATAATCAAATAGCCCCACTGTGACTCAGACAGCACTCGGGGTGTCCAGGGACTTGGTAATGTAGCCTTGCTTACTAGCAGCTTCCATAAATAGCCCTCTGTTTGGTCAGCTGTGTTATGTAGTGTTGGGCAGCTCATGTAGAATCTAGTAAATCTACTGGTTTATAAACACGTGATGTTCAAGAGCTGCTATTTAAAAAGTAAGCAGTTGGTCTGGTCCCTGCAGCTGGCGAGTTAAACATGAGTGCTGACATTAATTTCACTGGTATATTTACTTAACTGCTGCTGCTTTTTGAGTTTTCATCTTTCATCTTTCACAACACAAAGCGCAAACGTCCTCTCAGGTTAACATCACTTTGTCTTCACTAAACCAGTAGTTGATAGCCTTACACCGTACGTGCTGTTCTCTGCTGTCTGGCTTGTTAGCTTCGCCGGTTAACCATATGGAGATTTAACTGCACGCATGGGTCCGCATTAGCGGCGTTATATTATAGCCAATAACTGTTTATAGAGATAAAAACCCTTACCTTTTTAAAAATATTGGAGTACGTGTCGTTTGCGAGGTGCCCGCACACTCAAATGTAACAGCTGCTCAATGCACCCTGACAGGTGAACGTCATGGTGCATTCAAGACCGGGCAAGAGTTGGTAATTATTAAATTCACTGCTTTAAGCGATTGAAAGCGTTCGTATTTGGACAAAAATATAAACGAAAACACGGAGTTGCATATGTTATGCTCCGTATATAAAGCAGGCTAGGGTTTTTGAATTACAGGTAATTATATAAATTATAAAGTAATAAACTGTCATTAAAGCTATCAGAAGTGCATCTGTGCTCGCTATGAAGTAGCATATTAGCATAATATGAATCGTCTTATAGAATCCTTTTTGTGAAATGCAGGGAGTAAGGTAACAGGAACATGAGATTAACCATCTTACTAGGTGGTGAACTGATATATACCAATAAAAAAAATGGATCCATGAATGCACCCTTGTTCAAATAAAAGCGCTGAGGATCTACGACTCTGCACAATGTCGCCCCCGAGTGGCAGAGTAATGGAGGTACAAACGACTACAGTTTTCCGCTGTCATTGGTTTAGAGTCCACAAAAACACTCACTGAGAAATCAAAGCATTTAGAAAAACACGACTTTAAAGGAGAACTGGGGGAGGAAAACAACAAGAACAGCTCAAGTCAAGCTTTTTGATTTAATGATTATATGATGTTTCTAAGTTATGGCTTACCCAGTGTTGTATCAATAATACTACCCGTTAAGGCATAAAGTATATTTATGCTTGGGTTTTCATAATCATATAGTTATTATATCTATCAATCCTATATAAATCTGTGGTTTAAGAATTTCCACACTTAATTTCAGCTCTTCAGAGGAATTGCAGTGAAATAGGAAGAGTGGTCCAAAATAAAAATAAACAAACAAATAAATAAAATAAAATAAATCGAAAAGAAACTGATTACTATTTTAATATCTTTTTTTCCCCCTGCCATCTATGTGTACCACATTTGGGCATTGCTAGACATGCTGGAATTGCTAGAAAAGTATGTTTGAAACATGTGCAAACAATCATGGAAATATAGCTTATAAGGCAAAAAAGAGAGTTTGTACCATTCTATTGAGCTTGAAAGTCTGTATTTGGTATGACCACCTTTATTCTTAAGAACAGCCTGAACTCTCTTAGGCAGCTTTCTTGTCATTTCTTTAAGCAGTCTTCAGGAATAGTTCTCCAGGCTTTACTGAAGGGCTCTCTCCTCACCGCCTCCATGCACACTGGCAACCATTTGAATCAAACATTTTAAATCAGGATTCATCACTCTATGGGACCTGTTGCCGCTGATTTTCGGCCCAGTTCTTGTGTAATTTGGAATACCTCTGCCTGACCTGCTCTCCCTGTTTCCCTTCCTTAAGACGGCCTTCTTGACGGCCTGAGACCATTTCAGACGAGGCTTCAGTGAACAGTAGATGGATCAACTGAAGGGCCAGATGTGTCAGGTCTTTCCTGTATCTTAAGGACATGACTTTCAGTTACTGTTCATCTGCTGTGGATAGTTGTTTAGACCTGCAACTGCTTTTTTTTCCTCCACTTGTCCAGCGTCCTTTGATTTTTTTTTAAGGACACACTGCACAACATGTTCTGATAGCGCATTGGGAATCACCTTATTGGTGCAAAAAAATATAATAATAATAAATAAATAAATATACTATGTCTGTGTCTGTGTTATCTTTGGCCTTTTTTTGGAGATTCAACTAAAGAAATGGGAACAAATGATGTGTTTTTGCAACAGGCTGCTAGGAACAAAGTGCCTAAAAAATTTTTTTTTGGTTCTTTGCAAAGTTACCTGTTCTGTGTAGGCACAACACCGGTTCATCCCTTCAGTTAGGTGCCTTTTTTATGCTTCATACATATACACACACTAATAATAAAAAGATTCAGTGTAAGGACTGTTTTGAACTGCAGATCATGCAGCATTCATATGCCTGCTGTAACTGAACAATTGTCTCTTATCTGAGAAAACTCACTGGCTTTTACTGGGATTGCAGGTGTATGTCCCTCAGAGAAACACTAGGGGGCCTCTTTGGAGGAGGAACCAGTTACACTCACACAGTGAGCACTGGTATGATGTGTGGAGGAATCTGTTGGTGTGCCATCAGCATCCACAACGTGAGCACACACCAACACTGAAATACACATAATACCTGGAGTAATATTTAACATCCCGAATTATCATCGCAACGATCTCACTTCAAAAATTTAACTCATATTTTAAACTCTCAGCTATACAAACACTGCAGCAAGCACGACCTGCACACACCATAATGTGGTTCACTGCAGTGCATTAGATGCTTATCTCTTCTGTCGCTGACTGTGGTCTCGCCGTCAGGCAGGAACAGTGGAGCTGTTCACTACTGCTCGGTATTTGACTAAATTCAGCTAAATATGTAAATGTTCTGCAGCTGCAGTTATTGCATGATGGAAATGCAGACAAGCTGCCTCGATAACACCAAATTATTAATACGGCTGTAAGGAAAGCAGGAAAAACCTCTTGCTCTTTGTGTATTTTAGTTCATTTCTAGACATCAGAATAAGCCAGCTGCTGTGCATGTGTGTCAGAGAGGATCTACTTTTATGCATTTTCAGGACACCTGGCGCATATTCCTGACTTTCTTGAGAGAAATATTATCATTGTGAGAAAGGCCTCCAGCCCGGCCGCTGTTGCACGCCCTCCCACCTCCCCATCCCAACAAAAGAGAGATGGTCTTTTCAGTCTTTTGTGAAAGAGGGGGAAATATCTCTCAAGAGAGAAGGATGTCATTATGCTTTAAGAAAGGAGGGGGGAAGATAGTAAAAGAAAGAAAAGTGGAAGGGGGAAAAAGTGACAAAAACCACACATTACTCAAATTCCCCC
>JAMQGT020003636.1:0-11992 GCA_024447675.2 Pterophyllum scalare | reverse complement strand
TTCCATATGTATTTATTTTATTGTTAGTATTGCTTGTATTTTCTCTTTTTAAATTTGTGTAGTTTAGTCATTTTAACCCTTGTTTGTTTTTTAGCAAGGGACAACAGATGAAAAATAGCCTTTGGCTAATTCTGGCACATTTACATATTGTTTATTAATGTGCATTGTCCCTACCAAATAAATAAATTCATATTCAAACTAACTCGAGGCTAATGCATGCAAAATGTTGAATTTTATACCATGTCATGTTTCTGGTTAGACTGAAGTGTGAAGATTTGAGGTTTCCCTGATTATGTAGAAAATTTTAAAGGACTCTCTTAAGAAAAGGTGACTTCAGTAAATCTTTTGTTTTTAACAGATTGAGTCCAATATATGTTAGTATCCAGTAGTTTTGCAGCAGGAAATATAACTCATAATACACTGGAAGATAAAGTGACGAGACTAAACAACTGTTGAAGCTTGTGTACGAAGCTGTAAAACTACATATTTTGAGAGGGCAGTGAAAGCTGAATCACCTGTTATGAGTCACACTCAAAGTCACACCTAATTCTTTTTTAAACAGGAAAAAGAAACTGAAGTGACCAGCTTCTATTTTATTTAAATAAAATATCTGTTTGCTAATTTTTTTCCATCCATCTGATCTTTCCTGTCATAGCTGAGCTTTTTGCACTGATGAATGATGCAACAGCTGAGAGCAAAGTACCATTCAGCAGAACCAGCATTTCTGCCTTGAGCTAATGACCTGAGGCAGCGTTTCAGCACCCTAACCAAGGCCTCATTAATTACAGGTGTGATAAAGATTATCTCCACAGCTGATTTCCCACCAGGAACAGAGCTACCTCAGGAATTAACTGTGTTGACTTCAATTATTCTAACTTATTTAGATCCTATGATCTAATGATAGAAATATCAACCAATATCACGGTCTCATTCTGAGTCACCTTTATTGCCAGATAAAAATTCATGCACTGCCACTGCGTGCTCCTAAAGTAAGGTATCTTTAAGTGATGATGTCAGGTGTGTGACACTAACAGCCAGACATTTAATTTAACTGCACCATCCCATCATTTTTGTTTTTCTATATACCATCCAAAAAGAGCCACAATAAGTGGCATTTTACTGGACACCAACAAGCAACTGTCAACAAAAGCAGTCAAAGAAAAGCAATTTGACCACCTTGGATAGGTTATATGACCTGTTATGATTTCTCTGTCTCCCCCCTTTCTCTTTGTTCTTCCATGCCTATATTTGAATGTGTTTTTCTGTGCAAAGAGCTTTGTTTGGAACCTGTCACCCTAGAGGCCAAATGTGTAGTTGGAGGGTAGGGAGAATATCATGCAGAGGCACTGTAAATGGATTACACCAGAACCGAAAGTGGACCTCTCTCTCTCTCTCTCTCTCTTCTCTCTCTCTCTCTCTCTCTCTCTCTCTCTCTCACACACACACACACACACACACACACACACACACACACCAGCTCCCTGCAGGTACTGTACCCTCCAACCCCTTACCTCTGCTTGCTTTCTGATCAACAGAGCTGGAACTAAGAAGGGCAGGGAAGAGGCTTCTGGTTCCCACATTATACCCCCCATGGTAGCTGTCTCTTCTCACCATCCCTCAAGAGATCTTTATTGTACCCCAAAAGTGTTATCTGACTTAACATGATAACATAAGGTCATGCACATAAATGACTGGGAGTCAGGAAAACCACTGAATTGAATAATCAGTTATTCAGTAAATTTTCAAGTATAGTCTCCTTTTCTCTGTTTAGAATATCATTATTTAAGTCTACCAAAAAGAGAAGACTTCATGAGAACAAGTACAGGTTCAAACCAGCTATCCAGAAATCTGAAGTCTATGGAGCTATACTCTCTGCTCAGAGTCAGCCAAACACTACAAAGCTGACTGGACGTCACTTCTTCATACAGGCAGGCAGTGGCCAAAAACATGCTGTGAGAGCAACCTGCAAGTTCTTGAAGCTCAGGTAGAAGAATGTCCTGCAGTAGCTGAGACAATCTAAATTTGATCAGACATGCATTTAAATGTGTTTAAGTTCAGTAAAATAAAAACTGTGACATGTCCAACATATATCAAATAGTTATGTTGGGAAAATAAGTATCAGTTGCAGCAATACTGTACAACTTACACTGCATCTGTCATTGCTTTGAAAATGCTTATAGTAAGTAGTATGGCTATAAAGTAACTGTAATACAGTATGTCTTAACATGAGTCTTTGATAAGACAAGTGCCTTTGTATTTAGAAATGATCTAAAGATTTAGTAGCTGGTTCAAAATACTGTATTTTTGCCTAATACCACTTTAAGAGATACTAAAATCTGCATGCCTGTACACTTGTGCATGTACTCGTGTATAGCTATAACTGGAGATACTGTTGCAACCCCATTATGGACACTTAAAACACAAACCTGCAATAGGTAATTAAGGGCATCTGAAAGGCCCACTAATCCCCCCAACTTCATCCATTAATAGATAGGAAGAAAAAGAGAAGAAAAGCACAAAAAGGACCCTTGCACTAACAGATCAGCCCTTTAAACTTTTGCAACAAGCCCTTTCCCTTAAACAAAAACACAAAGTCTTCCTCTTATCTCCCCTCTCTCTTTTGGTCTTTTTTACTCCTTCCTGCTCTCTTGTTTTCTTCCTCTGTAAAGTCAGTGGTCAGACTCTCTCAAAGGCACCTAGAATCTCCACCCTGCTCCTATTGGTTCCTCCTTTGCTCTCCCACACTGAGTGCCCACGGCTCCTGAAGTGATGCTCTTTGTGTGGGGTTTAGGGTCGTGCCTATTAGTGTGAAGAAAGCCCTGCTGGGTCTTATCCTGACCCGGACGAGGACGCAGAGCTCTTCACCCCAACCTCAACCCGGTCAGCCCCCTCCCTGGACGGGACACTTTCATCCTTTGTCAGGAGGTCAATAAGCGGACCCCCAGAGGGGAAGGAGGGCCCCCACCAATAATGATATGCATGACAGTCATTGTATGACCCCCCATGGGGGGGGTCATGGTTGGTTGAGGTGGGTGGGACAAGGGAGGGGAGGGTTGGCTGCATAACTAAGGATCTTGGTTATCTTATCCAGAAGTAACTGAGTTACAGAATGATGGTGATGAGGATGAGAGAGCTCCACTGGACCATGACAGGTTTCATCCAGGATCTTATATAACATGGAAAATGGAGGCTCATGGGAAGTTCTAACAACATTTTTACAAAGGTTTATGCTTAGTAAGTGAGCTCAATTGGAATAAAATACAACTATTCTGTATATCTATTTTGAATGGGTATTCTTTGGCACCCCCCACTCACGCACACAAACACACACTCAACTTAACCCCTAACCTCAACCCTAGCTTTCAGCTGAGAGATGGATTTGACTTGGTTCGCTTCACCCGATGCCAAAAATCTCAAGTATTTGCCTTGATGTGCAAATTTGAAGTTACATAACAATGTCATCAATAGCAGATAACGCACAAACCTTAATCCCATTGAAATGCTTCATCTGAAATGAATGCTGAATCAAAGTTGAATTCAAAATGACAACCAAATTAAAATGCTACTAAAAAAACAAATGAGAGCACACCCTCTTGATACATAAAGTAATAGTAATTAATACAAAATCATCTAGTCTTTACCAAGTTCTAAAATTAGAGAGAGAGAGAGATGAACTGTGCGTGCGTGTGTGTGTGTGTGTGTGTGTGTGTGTGTGTGTGTGTGTGCGTGCATGCGTGCGTGTGGTGGTATGTGTTACAGAAGGGTGATCTTACATCAAATACCTCTGTGCACCAATCAGAACTTGCTGTATTTTTGAATATATTTTAATATGATTTCTTTTTTACTTTAAATTGATTGTTGCCTAATTATTGTCTCTTTTAGGGTTAATGGTAACATTTTTTTCTCTCTCAACATGTGTATGTGTGGAGTTGCTCAGTGTGGGATATAGTGGACATGACCAGCTGGTCAGGTTTACTCTAAAGAAAGACATAATGGCAAGAAGAAACACAGGAAGTGAGTTTTGAGCTATAAAGCATATACATTGCTGAGGCTAAAATATGTATGGCTCAAGTGTATAGTGTTCATTACTGAGTCAGGGACATGACATGACATCATGTTCAGAACCAATGCAGCAGCTATGAAGACCTAGACAGTTCTGCTCTATTATTAATGGCTTGAGCAATTCTTCATTTTTGAGAATATTAAAGGAACTGCACAACCAAACAGCAGCTTGAGTGCATCTGTGGAAGTGCTCTTTGTCTATGTTGACTAAATTATACAGCAGATTGTCTTGTAGCCGGACTCGCCATCTCATGTTTCACCACCAGACTTCAGTCTGGAAAATATCTCCTCAAAGTCATCTGAGCCCATTTACAGATAACAGACAAATCAGAAAAGTGAGATGAGGGTTCAGATGATGCTGTGGCACATAAGGGGAAGAATAAAATTCATATTTGTGCCGAAATCAAATCAGCAGCCACGGTCTACTGAATGCAGTTTGTTGTATTAATCCAATCATCTAGAAGGTAACTGTAAATCTAACCAAAGTATGTGCTTCATCAAGGGAAACCATAATAAGGAAAGTCAGAGTGTAAAAGTAGGGTTTTAACAGGATGTATTGTTATGCAATTGCAGCTTGTGGAAGATATATGTATTTTTCTTCATCACATCTCCATCTGAGGTAATGTCACGCTGACTCACAGAGGTTATGTATTCCACACATTAACTCTTCATAATATCATCCCATCTTTGCCATTTTCCTAATGAAATGAAGGTCATTTTCCAGACAGTTCATATACATCCACAAACCAATGCAAACCAATGCAACAGCAACTTTTAAATTTGTGAACATGTGCGTGTGATCTTCCCAACATTCTAGCCCTAATTTTCCTAATATCCATTTCCCTTCAAAATAAAATGACAACAAAATGCACCACAATAAAACCCAGAAACCAAACACTCAAGCGAGAATAAAGAGATAAGCAGAAACAACAACAGGCAGTGTGGTGATTTATTGTTGTGAGGTCACCTCCACTCCCATCAAGGTCACCCTAATCACCAGAGTTCAAACATCAAATCACAGAGTGGTGATGAGAACCCACATGAGCCCAAAAACGCCAACAGCAAAGACCAAGCTGGAATGGACACCAGTGTGCCAAGCCAGTATGCCGAGCCAGAAGCATGCAGGGAGGTCTCCACCAGTGCCCGTAGCCCCCACTGAGACCCCAATACAGGCCAGACAGCACATCCCGGTCCCGCCCAGGCAGCAGGGACACCCAGGAAGAGGAGCCCATAGCACAGGAGGAGCCAAGGGACAGCGAACAGACCCAAGAGCACAGCCAGCACAACTTAGGGCCCCGGGGCACACACCCCCAGCAGCACTGGATGACCTGGCCCCACAGGGCACCTGCCCAACTTCACACCCCCGTCACCTTTGTTATTCTTCAAAGGGCAGTGCTTGCTAATCCTTATCCATTTCTTCCACTGGTGCACAGTATTGTATGACATTTCTCCTTTTTTTACACTGTATTTTCTAATTGTAAATACTTTTAAATTGTTATAAAACCAACAACACCAACATTATTAGTTTTTTCCATTTACAGTTTGTGTTTTTCTAATTTAATTTTACTTTCATTTAGTTTCAAAAGCAGGTTTGTTCCTTTAGGTTTTTTTTTTCTAAAGTCTAGTATTTTTTATTTCAGATCTAAAATCTTGTTAAATCCTATATTAGTTTTCAGTATTAACTAGCCTTAAAACAGACACACAGGCGCATGCTGTCAGCACAAAGCCCTGCTCTCGTACATGTTCTGTGAGACCCACAGTGAAACCATTATATTTTTCCCCGCCAAACCACACTTGGCTGTGTGACTGTGTTAATTAGCTGAGCTGCACACAGAGGCAGTGAGAGATCGACAGACAGGAGGAGACAGAAAAAATAAATGTGGCCGACCCCGACAGCCACTTGACTACACCTTCTGCCAGCGAAATGATTTTCTTACAGATTTTGGACAAGTGTCACAGGGACCACACTGTCCCCTCTGTCTGTCCTCTTGCTGCGTGTCACCATCTCAAGACAGATCCAAGACCAAAGTCTATGTGTGTGAGATGAGGATGAAGAGTATTAGCCAGTTCCCTGCTGCTAGAGCTGTGAGTGTGAGCTGCCAGAAGAGAGGGTAATTATGGGACCTGTTGTGCTGAAGGAAAGCCAGGCCACCGAGGAGGGATTAGGATCATCAATCTCCTCTCTTCCACTTCGGTCCTCCCTTTACCCCCTCTATCTGCACTGAATCTCTTCATTGAACAACTGAACTGATTCAATTAGATTTGTGAATTCAACAGAAATAGATTTTCTTTTCTTTTCTTTTTTTCTTTTTGTCAAATAAAGCAGGCTCTTTGCTTTTACTGAAACAGTCAGATCATCCTCCTCCCAGGCTCCAGTCAGAGCCAGGAAAAACCTTGGAATCTACCTTGACAAGCCTTAAACTCTACTGACAGTTATTGCAGTTTTATAGAACAATCAATTCATTTAACAGACTTGAAGAATCGGTTTAGTGATATTTGAGATATAAGTGATAAAAGTTCCCAACTCAAAGGTTAAGTTCAATATTCAGCTGCGTCCCATCTCCTGAAGAAAGGAGTGGACTCATTTTAATTCCCAAAAGAGCTGGTACAAAAAGAGCCACGATGCAATGTTGCACAATATGCCATTCATGCCAATAGCACGCCACAAACTGCTCTTGTGTTCTTGCCTCCCTCTTCTCTAGCCCCGGTTCAAGACATCAAAACACACCCCAAAGGCACAGGTTCTAATACCAACCACTGGTCCACATGGTACAAAACCAGCTCTCTGCATACGTGTAGCATGCATGTGCACACATACACGCACAAATACTTCCGTATTGCGTAAAAGGAGTCCTTTGACAGTTTCATTATAAACCCCGCATTGGCTAATAATCTGTTTTATGGTGATTATCTGGCCTCCTATGCTGCCAGACCGCCTTTGATCCCCCCTCATCTCTCATTGTGTCACACTAGACCTGTACGCAGGTATAACATTTCCACCTGGGAGCCTGAAAGGCTCTTTTAAAGTTCCACTTGAATCATTTTTGCTGCCTCCAAAGACAGGGGGAAAGTGCTTCCTCTTTCTCTTAAGCTCCTGATGAATCACAGATCATTTCTCCTCTCATCTCCTCTCTTTCTCTTCATCTTCCCGACCTGCTGTCTATGACACTGGAAATTGGGGGTATTTGAATAAAGCCTGATTGCAAGTGGCAGATGGCAATTAAATAGGAGTGAGGCTGTAATGCAGGGAGGAAGGGCAAAAAAGTAATGGGGATAAAAAAATGAAAAAAGAATCCCCAAACTTATGAATGTGTAAAATAGAGAAGAGCTAGAGGGACGTGAAGAAAAAAGATCAGAGAGAAGAAAAGAGAGATAATAGAGTGAGAGAGAGCATAAAAGAGGTCTCTGCTGGTGGTTTGTTTGATCAGGGAAGAGCAGTAGTTATCTGAGTGTGCCTCGTCTCTTTGTATAGTTCAGTCATCAGTGCTGATTCATCCAAATGGAAACCAGAACACTTCAGTAGCTTATAGTACAGTAACCGCCTTATATCCCTTGACAGAGCCTTAATACAAACCAGACCCACACAATCACTCATACACTGCACCTCACTGCACATACAATCTATCTGTCGGCTTGGCCATAATTTCTCAGACTATTGTGATTAGGCCATCATAAGAGCAACTGAATAGAACCAATTGCCAGACATTACTGAGCAACTTCAACTCACAGCGTAATCCGAGTGTGTGTCTGTCTGTCCTATAGAATCAAAGGAAATGTGGTACAGAGGCCAAAGCAGAGCAGGAGGCTTTTTCACTCTCTCTGCTCCAGTCTGTGTGTGTGTGTGTGTGTGTGTGTGTGTCCATTAAATTATGTGTATGTGTGTGCTGATCATCAAAGGGCAGCAGTGAAGACACTAGAGCGGCAGGGATCGGAGCATCCCCACAGCGGTGTAGCGACACACAAGCAGACAGCATCGCACACAAAAAAAAATCTTCTAAGACACTGAGAGAATATCATGCCTCCTCTGTCTGCCTGTAACCCGGGCAACCCTGGCACCGAGTGGTACCCCATCCCAACCCTGCGCCCGCCTCAGCCTTCTCTTTCACCCACCCTGCTCCTCCCTCCACCCACAGGATCCTTTAGACTCCGTCCAGCAGCACGTCAAGTTCATCCCCCCACACTCTGCTTCACAGCGGGCCCTTGACTCAGACTGGCGCGCCATGGAGGCTAAAGGGGGCATTTGCACTGCGGATCTACCCTGAAGTATGGCTTGCCTGTGTGGGGTACATCTCAATCAGCAGGGGCACGGTCGGGAGAGGCCCCTGTTTCCATTCCTGCACCACCGCTCACTGGCATGGATGCCTTCATACCCTCCCACTGGTGTTTATGAAGCAAAGGGTGCATTTCACCCCTCCACCCCTGAAATGTCTTTTCATTTTCAGTTGCTCCCAGTGTCCTCATGTGAATGCAGTGACTCACACTCTGCTCTCTGATTTTTCTCTGAAAATGAGGAGAGGGGAAACAATGCCAAGCTGAATAAACACTTTGATAACTAGACAGAGGGTGAGGAGGACAGACGGCACAGGGAATGGCGAGGCTTAACAGGGACACTGATGGCTTTATACAACAGACTGGAAGAAAGTGTTCCTTCTTTCACATATTTCTCTCAGTGTCTCTCACCCCTCCCGGCTGCTTCTTCCCTGCTGTAGATAACAGAAACAGGAGAAGTTAAACTAGTGAGAAACTCACAGAACAGGAGGCTAGAGATGGGAGGACAGAGCAAGACAGCGAGGACGAGACAAGGCAGGACATTATCACAGCAGGGGGGCGAGGACGAGAGTGAAAAGTAGTGGCCTTCACATGCCCATCTCATCTCATTACTATTTCATTCCACCCTTGGTCTGCACCTCTCACCCTCACTTCCTTTTTTATTGTCTTTGCTTTACCACTTTTGTCTCCTCATGTGCAAGTCAAGCATGGGCAGTCACACAAAACTAACAAAAAGAAAGCACTGTTTTTTATGAACTAGTTTTATTAGTATTACAGCACAGCCGTGTTCAACTGTCAGTTGGTTAATTTTAAACCAGATGAGCTACTGACTCACCGCATTTGTGTGTGTGTGAGAGAAATAAGTAATGGGACAGAACAGGAGGAAGCAATCAAAAAACAGCAGCTGTCCTGAGGTGCACAAAAACATGACCTGGAACAAGACATCAGCCAAATTTAAATCAAGGTAAGGTTTGTGATTTTAAATGAATGTGCAGCTTATGTCACTGTAGAAAGAAAGAAAGAAAGAAAGAAAGAAAGAAAGAAAGAAAGAAAGAAAGAAAGAAAGAAAGAAAGAAAGAAAGAAAGAAAGAAAGAAAGAAAGAAAGAAAGAAAGAAAAGCACTTTAGAACAGACATGCAGTGATTTTAAAGTAAGATTCGGGGAGCTTAAGAGTCAATCTTCTTACATGAGTAAACAAACAGAATCCTTCCAAGTCTCTCGAATCCCCTTTTTCAGCACTACTATCATCACTTCTTCCCCCAACTCAAAAACAACTCCATCTCTCTCTCTCTCTCTCTCACACACACACACACACACATATGTGTGCACCCCTCCATCTATCCTCTGCTTCCCCAGGGTGTTTCAGAATGACCCACTTTCCCCTACTCAACCCAAACAACTCAAGAGCAAAAAGGCTGATGTCTGGTTTCCAGTCTAGGCGCTCTGAAGGTGTGTCAGCAAAAAAAAGAAAAAAGAAAGAGAAATATTTTATTAGCATCTTTTAAACTTTAAAAAATGCAAGATGCCAGAAGATCTGAATAAAATAAGTGGAAAATATGCAGAAGTTAAAAAAAAATATGCAACACAGCACGATGAACTGGCAGTTTATATATTTGACACTTCACGTATAGACATTGGCATCTTTTCAGCAGACAGTTCTGTGATTAATGATATTTTCCTATGTTCGGTGCATCTATAAACCACTGCATGTACTGTAAAGCACGATTCTGTCCTCTGCTCACCCTTGGGTGAGGAGTGTCATTGCTGTCGTTGTCACAGCTGAACCGCTCGGCAGCACCACAGACTGAGCGCCGCCTGGTCGAAGCAGACATGTCAGCAGATTTCCAGAGCCCAAGTGACTGTGTATGTGTGTTTGTGTTTGCCCTTGTCAGCCTCTGAGCTTTCTCTATGCGATGCATGGAAAATGAAAAACGCTGTGTCGGGACATTCTGTGGTCCAGAGTCTCCCTGTATGGATGGTGAGTGACCAGTTTCAGATGCATCACTAGCCCCTTACTCCCATCCCCGTGTTCCTGCTCAGAGGTCAGTAAAACACGACATGCTTTTTTGTTTCTTTAATTTGACTATATTTTCTCTGTTATCATCCTTAAACTGTATTATTGCTTTCCATGTTTACGCAGAACAATTGCTGTGTCCCTGAGAAACAAATCCTGAGTATATAATCTGGCGCAAACAGCAATCCCAGCAAAATAGGCTGGGGTAATTGCTGTGTCATAGATTATGCAGCCGTAATTATTAGCAGCAGCAGTATAACTGTAATTATTGGTATACACTACTGTGCAAAAGTCTTGAGTCACCCCTCATTTCTTTATATTTTGCTAAAAAAATGGGAAATAGATGGAGCTATTTATTGAAATGTGCAAACATAAATGGAAATGCAGTATATAAGGTGAAAGCAGAGTGCGGGCGATTCTGTTGAGCTTGAAAGTCAATAATTGGTTTGACCGCCTCAACTCTCTTAGGCAGCGTTCTTGTAATTTCTTTAAGCAGTCTTCAGGAATAGCTCTCCAGGCTTCTTGAAGGACATTCAAAGCTCTTTTTTGGATGTTGACTGCCTTTTGTTCCATTCTTTTGTTCTTTTTTATGTTTTGCACGGTGGACCGAAATCTGATGGTGCTTTTCTGTGTTCATAATTCAATCAATTTGGACAATATTCCCAGCAGCACTGGCTGAAATGGAGCCCCAAACCATGACAGAGCCTCCAACATTTTTTACACATGGTTGTAGACGCTCACTTTTGCACTATGAAAGGCCTTCAGAAAGCCTGGGGAGATACTGCTCAAGGCCACTTTAAAAATTACAAGTCTCCTCGGAAGCAACATATAAAGAAATGAGGGGTAGCTTGAAACTTTTGCACAGTGTTTTAACTAGCTTAGCTCTCTTCACAGTGGAGCCTGGTATAACTTCATTGTAGGTTCCATTCCAGTCTTAATATTTCTATTCCCAATACTATGTACTTTTAATTTAATTACTTCAAAGTTGCATCCCACTATGGAAAAAATAAATAGCTAAATTCACCTTTGCTCCCATTTCAAACAAATACGTACAGCTTCATCTGCAGAGCCTCTTTCAACAGTTTGAATTCACTGGAAGCATAAATAAGCAGTACTGTTGATTCTGTCACCCACATTGCAAATGTCTTGCGAGCTTTCCAAGTTGCATAGTGTTAAATTCAAATTAAAAAAAGCAGGTGTGGTCAACTGTCATGTTACATTAAAAGTACGTGTCATTGTGAGTGCTGACAATTTCATTGGTATTTCGGTGTAATATGGACTCTCTGTAAAGAAAATCAGAGCTTTGACAGATCTTCTGTACATTTGTTTTGACATTGTGAGTCTGTGTGTTTATATGTCTATCACAATGGCAAAATGTGGTCTGGGAAACACCTGCTGTGGTGGGAATTGGCACAAAAGCGGTTTTTAAGCACTCTAGAAGGGGTTAAAAAAATGCTTCTTCTTAACACTTGATTTTTTTTGTTTTACTATGATATCTTATTTGACCGACTTTTTTACAATACTGATAAGATGCACTAAAAATAGGAAACAGTGAGACATCCAAATCTTCTTGCAACTGTTATATAATCTGCCAATCACAAACTAAAGCAAGACCAACTGAACCAAGAACAATAGATAACAATACCA
>JAMQGT020003635.1:0-40808 GCA_024447675.2 Pterophyllum scalare | reverse complement strand
GTCGGGGTAAACTGAGGTGATCATTGCTCACCGGGAGGAGCTCGGGTCTCCAAGTAGTACACTGATCTTCTGTCAGAGCCAGGGTCACGGAGCCGGGGGAAAGAGAGATGGGCCAGAGAGGAGGAAGAAGAAAGGAGCGGTGAAAGAGGAAGACCGGGAGGAAGAGAATGGCTTGGCAAAGTGTCGTTTTTGGACTTTTTGCTGTATTTCTGCACCAGGAAGGGTTGTGTAGCAAGATGTTCAGAATTGATTATGCCATGAGAGTGGGTTGGTAGTTACTGCAGGGACTTGGGTGCTTAACTGTTTAATTACCAAACTGAAGGACTTAATTTTACTTAAAGCTTTAAAAGTATCAGGCAAAGTGAAGCTCCAGTGCTGTTTTGTATGCTGACAGTCATGTAGCAGCAGCCAAAGTAACATTTGCCTGCAAAGTAGGACTTTAATTCAAGACTTTTGCACAGTACTGTAAAGCAATAATGAGTGACCCCTCATTTTGTTATATTTTCTTAGAAAAATGAGAAAATAGAATGCATTGAAATGTGCAAACAAACATGGAAATACAGTATCTAATGTAAAAACAGAGTTTGCATGATTATAACAAGCTTGAAAGTCAGTATTTGGTGTGACCACCTTTATCCTTCAGCACAGTCTGAACTCTCTGAGGCAGCTTTCTTCTCATTTCTTTAAGCAGTCTTCAGGAATAGTTCTCCAGGCTTCTTGAAGGACATTCAAAGCTCTGCTTTGGATGTTTCTGCCTTTTGTTCTGTTCTCTGTCAGGATGATCCCACACTGCTTCAATGATGTTGAGGTCCGGGCTCTGGGGAGGCCGATCCATGACTGATAGTGTTCCACTGTGTGTTTTTCTATCCAGGTATGCTTTTACTGCACTGGCAGTCGTGATGTGTGGTTCGCAAAAGAGCCGATGCTTGGTACTGAATCAGAAGAGCCGACTCCCGTTGAATGAGAGCCGGCTCCCCAGTTTCTCATTAGCTCTGCTCACAAACCTGAAGACGGAGGCAGAACTGATGGGCACATTATGCAGCCAATCACACAGGTGGACATGGGATTATACCATTATGTTAAAACAGAGGGGGAGATAGATGTTCCACTGTGCGTGGGTGTAGTCCAGGTACAGACAGCAAAAACACGTGAATATGACTGATACACATTAAAGAAGCAGCATTTGGCTGCAATTTAAGGAAGGTGGAAATAGCAGAGCAGAGTGCCGTCATTGCAAATTGAAAATTACAGTGAGAGCAGGTCCCACCACAAACCTGCACCGACATAAAAACTGTCCATCCCTTGGTGCAGTTGGTGGAGAGAGGCCAAGCTAGGTCTCCATCTACCAACCCTGGTGAGTCTGGTACCAAACCAGCAACAACTGTTGCGGCATCCACTGCCCTCCTCTAAACTGCAACCATAACCTGTCCTACTGCAACACATGCAAAATAATAATAAATGTTCACAATAATCATAAAAAGACTGAAGGCAAAAGGGCTTCTCAGCACACAAACCATTAATTATTTTTGCTTATTTAGGCTAAAATACGAGGCTACAAATGATAGCAAGTAAAGAGCCGTCTGGGAGCCGAAAGAGCCGAACTTCACTAACTTCACTAACTGGCAGTGTGTTTGGGATCATTGTCATGCTGAAAGATGGAGATACTGCTGATCAGGCTCTTTCCAGATTGTATTGCATGGTGGAAGAAAATCTGATTGAACTTTTCTGTTTTCATAATTCCATCAATTTTGACAAGATACCATCTGAAAAGCCTCACCAGAAATGGTCTCAGCGGATGTTTCTGGTGAGGCTTCAGTGAACAGTTGATGGATCAACTGAAGGTTGATTCCCAGGAAAGAGAGAAAGCAGGAGTTCTGCCTTATATCTTAAATCAACACATTTCACCTTTTATTTTAAAGCGAACCTTCTCCTCTTCCCGTTTGCGTCACACTTTTTCTTTTTATTACTGCTTTTTCAAATTTGTCTTTGTCTATTTTTCATTTAAATAATTGTAGTTGTGCATTTTTCACATACTGGGATTTGCCTTGACTTTTAAACACTCTGGAGTAACTGCTATTGTTTGTGAATGCGATATATGAATAGCTGTGACTTCACCGGAGAAAGATGGAGGAGGAAAAAAATGGGACGACAAGGAGGCAACGAAGAGGAAAACAGATGAAAAAAAGCACAAGTGTGGAAAATATGAAGAACCAATGAAGAGAGAAGAAGCGAAAAGAGGAAAGAGGAAAACTGAAGGCAGAGGGGGGCAAATTAGAGCTGAGAAGAGGAGAAAGTAGGAAAAAAGATGGATGGCGCATGTTGCGAGGAGAAAGAGGAGGGAGGGAAACTAATTGGGAGAAGAGAAAGTAACAATGAGGAAGAAAGAGTTGACTTGTAACAAGAGAGGAAGAGGGAGAAACATGTAAAACTGGGATTGAGTTTGCAGGAGGCAGAGAGAAAGAAATGAAAAAGGATGGAGGAGAAAGGGCTTGTTGGAGTAAGGAAATGAAAAACTGTTGCAGAAGAAGGAGGAGGAGGAGTGGAAGAAGGTAAGTCAGAGGAGTAAATACACAGGGTAAGTGAGACAGGAGGAGAGGCCTCTCCATCTAGGCTCACTATAAAGAAGGAGGTAATTAACAGTAACAAAAACCTTGCTCCCCTCACCTACTTCAAATAGACTGCCGCGGGTTCCTGCGCGGCATTACCTTGATGTTCTGCAGCAAGCCAGCGCCCGTGGTGGCGAGCTTTACCTTCTTGTGCATTCTGATCACTCTGCCGCTCTCCAGCCCGATTAGGCCGATTAATATTAATGGCTTGGCAGTTTTCTCTCTGCTGATCAGAGCTCGCGGTTGACTGGTTCCCAGCGTGGCGCCACACCTTGCTGTAGGTGACTGTCAGGTTTGATTACAGCCAGATTAAGGGCTCTCTTTCCCGCTGCCGTTGTTCGACATACCCAGATAAGCTGCATAAGCACCGGACGATTATTCACTGTCGGAAAGCATCGAGAGGTGAGACTGTGAGGTTTGACAGCGCCAGGGATTGGGGTTGCACTGTAAAAATGTCCAGCTAATGATAATTACTGCAGGGTGTTTGCAGGGATCAGAGAACCAGGTGAAGCTGAAAGTAAAAGGCGAGTCACTGTTTGCAGTCTGGAAGATGCCTCAAACTTCTGTCTTTCAGTTTATTTTTAGATTATAGTGCTTCTTAAGCGTGAAGCATCCATAGTACATTTCAGGTGTTCCTACTTACCCACTGTGGCCCGTGTAGGTAGAGTTGATCGCAATTATCAATTAGGGACATGAAACAGGCGGGCATCTGCTGGCTCATTTGCATACATTAAGTAGCTGTAATCATGTGATCAAATATTAGACTGTCCCTTCACTGTCACCCTTCAGTGAGGATTAGATCTTCTAAGAGCCGGTGTGCTCCAGCCACCCTCTACACCGATTTCTCCCCTTCCCAAGAAACTCTTAAACCTCTTAAAGGTCCTCTTCCTCACTCCTAACGGTTTTACACCTGTACAGTCTGTAGATGCAGCCTGTTAACCAAGCACTCTCTCATCCATAACTTCGTAAGCAAAACATCAATGTTGAAGCTTGATAAAATATGGAATCATCTTTTAAACCATCTATGGTGATCAATTTAATTCATTTGAATTTCATCACTAGGAGCTGTTCGTTGTACTCGGAAGCCCTTATGGATGCTGGCTGTCCTGGCAGCACCAAACACCACAGTTTAAGAGAATCACTCTTTTCTTTTGTTTTGTCATTTATTTGACATGATCATCACACAGTTGCTGCGGATTTGTCGGCTGCACATCAGTGATGTGAATCTCACGTTCCACCACATCCCAAAGGTGCTCTGCTGGATTGGGTTCTGGTGACTGTGGAGGCCATTTGAGTGCAGTGAACTCATCGTTATGTTCAAGAAACCAGTTGGAGATGATCTGAGCTTTGTGACATGGTGTGTTATCCTTCCACCACCAACCACCATTTAATAAAACAAAAAGAAGTAGAAAATTTTATTTTGAATTCAATTTTACTTATATAGAGCCAAATCACAACAAACAGAGAAAACCCCAACAATCAAATGACCCCTTTTGAGCAAGCACTTGGCAACAGTGGGAAGGAAAAACTGGAAGAAGCCTTCAGCAGAACCAGCCTTGGGGAGGGGCAGCCATCTACCAGACCTTGACCTTGAGCTGATAATGAGATTTGAAAAGCCACCTCACAACAGCTGCCAAAAAATTCTAAAAACAAACAAACAAACAAACAGCAAAAACAAACAACCTACGTGGTCAAAAAATAAAAGCCGAAAACTGCAGTTCTTCTATTGTCCACTTGAGGCTGGCTCCAATAGCGAGTCATCTCCATACTCCATAATATCCAACTTAACAGCATGTTTACAGCCAACTAAAAAGAATGACTTTGGTGTCTTTGGATAGTTTCCACCTTCATAAAAACGGTACTCTTGGTGAATATTTTTATAACTCATCCATCTGGATTGTGCTAAGGCTTAAAGCTATCTTAATTGGGTGGTGAATGCTGTGGTGCATAGTGCATAAAAGTCACCAACACTCAATAACTGCAGAGCTCCAAACCTCCTCTGGCATTACCTTCAGCACAAAAACTGTGCGCTGGGAGCTTCCATGGATGAGCAGCTCCTGCCGTGCTCCTGTCCATACAATGCAAGTACTGCTGTTTGGTCGCTTAACACTAATTAGCAGGTATGCTAATTATAACTAATGTGAGAGAGTAAAATACCATTTTAATGCTAATCTTTCTAATGTATGTGTTGGTTTTAGTTCAGATGTCTTATTTACCTACATCCTTGCTTAATCAGTATTTCTCTATGATTATTTTGTATTAATTTAATAGTAATTAAACATTTTGGTAATCAAGGAAAATACAATCAGCAGCATCTAATTTGCAGACCGTGTCCATGGTTAGGCATCAAAGAGTCCTTTATTTTAAGATTTTAACAAGTGTTAGCAAGAATTTCAATTCAATTCTTCCTTCAAGTGTGCAAAACCAAGCCTAAAATCTGAGACATATCACTTTCTGTGTATCAGGAAATAACCACCAATGGGAAAATGGCGCAGCTTCGTTACGGCAATTTGTTATAGATATGAGAATAATGTGTGAAAAACAGACTAGATTATTAACTTAATACCCATTTCTGAGAAAAATTATCTCCTGAGCTTGACCAGTAATCACACTAACCTTGTTGGGCTGTGTTCCGGTGGCCCACCGTTAATCATGTGCATCATCAAACCCGCGGCTCCTCTGAGAGCCAATCAGGTATCAGATTGCTTTGGGAGCAAAGAAAACAAGGCTGAGCGAGCGAGGTGTCTGGCCGCGGTGCCTGGCCTCATCTGTCTTCTTCTCGGCAGGGGGGAGCTGCGTGACCCTTAACCCCCGCAGAGAGCCGCAGCATCCATCACGACATGTTGGGTAATGTGGTTAACTACCTCCTTCCCCTGTCAGGACCTGCAGGAGCCGCTGCTGCAGGGGACTGTGGGGCCCGTTTGTCTCCAGGTAGACGATCCTTCTTGCTGCCGGCTATGACAAAGACATCGGGTTGTTATAAAGTGATCTGCAGCAGTCGCAGGTGAAAAATGAGCCTCTTCCGTCATTGGGTGCGTTGCCAGTTTAGATGTTTTATCCTCCCTCTGAGTGTGTTGAGCTGCTGCTGTCATCTAAAGTGTTAAATGGTCTGTCAGGTCTTTGTGAGGGGGAAAGCACACACAGAATGAAAAACCTGTCCTAAAAATGATTTGTGACTTTGTGTTTGTATGTTTAAAATGTTCACCCTGGTTAAATCTTTAAAAAAAAAAAACACCTAAAAAAGGTTTGCTCACAACAAAAACTCAATTCACAATCTAGTTAAAGTGTAAAACTATCGAATGATAAAATCTGAATTAAGCTTCTAATGTATGTTTTATTATTGTTGAACCCAGACAGAAATATTTTACCAATTCAACCAAACCTGTGTTTATACCTCACTCTGCATTTAATCATTGGTTATTATTAATCTCTGGCTCTCCACAGTGTGTCTTTTGTCCTGTCTCTCTCCCCTCACCCCCACCAGTCATAGCCAATGACTGCCCCTCCCTGATCCTGGTTCTGCCGGAGTTTTCTTCCTGTTAAAAGGGAGTTTTTTCCTCCCTACTGTCACCAAGCACTTGCTCATAGAGGGTCATCTGATTGCTGGGATTTTTACTGTAGGGTCTTTACCTTATAAAGTGCCTAGATTTTGTGTAAATTTTGCCACTTTTAATTTTGTTTCTTATGAATTTACTCATTTAATTTTTTTCTCATAAGTTTGTTGGATTTTTTTTAGCATACATTTGCCATTGTGTTCTAAAAGTTTTACAATTTCATCTTGTAAATTTGATTTTCTTTTTTAATTGCTATTTTTTTCTGTTAAATTTGCCCATTTTTTCATGAATTTCCAGCTTCTTTCTCATATAGTTGCCATTTTTTTATGTAAAGGTAATTATTTATTCAGAACTTTCGCAGTTTGTTCTCATAAATTTTACAGGGTATTTCTTAAAAATTTGTCTCTTTTGTTCACCACATTTTGCTCTCAAAAGTTTGTAATATGTCATTTTTTTCTCAACCTCTACAAACATTAAGAAGTTGAAAATGGGTATGAAATCCTCTTTCTAACTATACTTACAAAGGCAGAGTATAGATGGATAGGATAGTAAGATTCACTTTGACTCTTATGTGACTGAGTTTAATTTCTTGAAAAAAGAGGGTTTTTTACCAAAGTTTTGACAGCATGTCACAGTCAGGTCACGTGACAGTCATGTACACTAAGCTGGGAAATGGCAGTTTTGACAGGGAAAAGCAGAACTTTTCCTGACTGGAAATCTTTCTGAACAATGAGCAGGTTGTTGTAACTCAAGGACAAAGATGACACATGATCACCCAGTTCTGTAGGCTGTCCTCTAACTGGAAGTATTTCTGCTTCTTCAGCATGTCAGCTCGTCTGTACAGATAAGGTTTGTGCAACTCGTGGCGTCAAGAGCAAACAGAAGAGGTCATTTAGGCTAAACTAATACGCCGTTCGGACTTTCACACTGACAGTTTCTGGTTTCACTTTGCCTTTACTCAGTGTTTGGTGAGGTGACGAATCAGTGACTGGGTCTGGAGCTGTCAGTGGTCTCGGTGATATTTTTCCCAGATAAACGTATCCACAGTGTGATGCTACTGTATGCACAGAGGACCTTAAATTGATTGTGTGCAGTTTCACTGGCTTAGCATCTGGCGCTCGTGATAATCCCCCTTCTGTCCTGCATCAGTCGTACGTATTGATGAAGCACTCAGGGCTGTAGTACTACATTTACTCGGCACATTAGCCCATTACAGTTATGGGCAGGCGACTAAGTAGAGACTCTTTACCTGAAGAGGGATCATTTGTGTGGAGAGAAGCATGCAACTGCTTGCTGTTAAGTAGCATGTGAAAACACAGGCTCAAATACTTATATTGATTGGCTGATGGATAACCACACACATATGCTTAGATAAAAGGAAAATTTTACATCAGAAATTGACATTTAACAGAAATTCACATTAACTGCTTACATTCGGAGCTCAGCCAGAACCTCAGATTTGAAGCAGAACACCAGAAATTCTTCCAAAAATAGTGACGTAGTTGCAGCAAGCCAACATAGATGCTCAGCAATCTTGCTTTTATATAGGAATACAACCAGAATGCAACCTGTTGGTAAGTGGCCTTTGCAAAGAGATGCATCATTGTTTGCAGTCTGTCTGCATTTACAAATCAAAACCCCCATGATCTGCATGTTATCAGCCCATTCAATGTTCACATATCAGCTGTTATCCATCCCTTGTATATTACCATTAGGAGCCTTCCTTTACCTATTAGCCTAGCAATTCTTATACAGTCACACATTATTACTAGTTTACAACATTATTACATAAGATCCAGTTTACATCCATTAATGTGAGCTGATATAAAGTGTGATGATCACAGCATCTGCAGCTTGCAGGGTTTTTCTGTATGTGGCTGAACCAGCAAACACATGATTTAAAGCAGGAGTATCTCCTTTTTGTTTTCATGCACTTGATTGCTGCACAAAGCCACAATGCCACTTTAACTACTTCCTCTCTAATGACATGGAAAAAGACATGTTCCAGATGAAGACCATGTTAGATTAACAAAGAATAACATAATTTAAATCTGATGTCCCGATTGCTTCCATTTTCGTACCTAGGTCTGGGTTGTTGGGGCAGCAATCTCTGGACAGACGCTCAGGCCTTCAGGCCTCAGCTCTTGAGAGGGGTCACAGAGGTGACCTGTGCATCCCTTTGCTGGGTTTCTAGAAGTGCCCCCTGCTGGTGTTTAGAAATAATGCAGGTTTAAGGCACCGCAGCGTCGTCTTCACTCTTTAGACCCCAAAGCGGTCCATCTTTGGTATACAGTCTGTGGTTCCAGTAAATGAAATGAATCTGTGTGGACCTCTGCAAACATTCGTCATCATATTCTTTCATAGATTTCAATTATTCGCTGTTTTTACATCCCAAAAGTTGCATATCACTCCAACTCACTGTGTACTGTATCTTTAAAAAAAAGAAAGTTGAAAACTGGAGTGAAATTCTTTTAATATCTATAATTTTCTCTAATAGAACAAACACGGGTAGAAAACTGAGATGCAGTTTGACCTCTACATGACCCCGGTTTAATTTTCCGAGCAGCTAACAGGTAATTCTGCGGTGCTCCTCTTCCTCCGGATAGATACATACACTGTTTTGACCTTTTCAAATATTAAACACCATCATCTTTGCGTAGATTTCTATAAATTGCCATTTTGATGCATTGTTATTTGCGCTCAGGGGCATCTTGTGCTGAAATGTTGTGGAAACACACTCAGTCAGGGGAGTCTTTTCTGTTTGTTGTGTCAATAAACGGGCACCTAAGGCCCTTCAGGAATCTGACTAACACCACTTGATCTGTGGTGCGAAGACCATTAGGGCCAGGTATATTGATGGTGCCGCACCGCCGCGGCACAGCTCTCCTAGCGTGAGGCAGCATCCATGCCGAGAGGACACTTGTTCACTGTGTGTTTCCAATCACTCGCAGGCCGTGCCGAGATGCCTAATGGCCTCGCGCTCGGCCTCACGGCGCATGCGCTCCCGACCAGCCTCCGTCCCACCGGGTGCAGTTCTGGCGGCACGGGGCAGATGGGATACAGGCGCCGGGAACAGAGAAATAGGGGGAGGATTTGAAGGGAAGAGAGCGAGGGCGAGTGTGTGTGCTGCCTCTGCCCATCCGTGCATTCGACATGCCATCCAGAGACCCCCTTTTGCGAACTGCCCACACTTCATTAGGATGCCAGGATAATGGCCAACAAGCACGCGCCGTGACACCCCATTTCCTGTGCACTGAGCTCTCCAACCACGACAGATGTCGACAGTGCCGCCGCCGCCACTACCAGGGGCCCCTCCACTTCCTGTCTGCTTGGCCGCGCCACTGTCCCATCGCCAGGGAAGACGGGGCAGCCGGGACAGTCATAGACGGGAAAGAAGGGCACCTCTGCCAGCACTTAATGCGAGGGAGATGCTGCGTGTCGCTTTTTGTTGTGTTTTAGCAGATAGTTTTCAAAGCTCCCTTTTGGAGTTAATAGCTGATTTACTATTCACACGCCTGGGATTACAACACAGCAAGGATCATTATGTTTCGCTCCCTGTCTCACCGCCGCTGCCGCCCCTCCAAAATCCAAATGATGTATCTGTAGACAAAACATAAACAGATGTTTCAGTGGCTGTTAGGTGTCCTCACCGGGGATGGGGACGAGCAGGAGGAGGAGGAGGAGGAGGAGGAGGGGTGATCATTCGACATGTGTGGGGACAATGCCGTTTTAAAAGGTGTTATTATGGTTTCGTGGCGTGCTCGCCGGTAATGACGGCAGGGCCGGATTTAGAGTGCTGTCACATCGGGAGAGGGAGCAGGGGCCGCGGACCGAGGCTAATGGAGGCAAAACAACCTCCAGCTCCTGCCCCTGCTGTCCAAAAATCAGCTTTTAGAGGGAAAACACAGGCCACCTCTCGGCGCCCGCGCAACACGATACATCAATACGAGAGGCAATTTAACCCCCTCATTTGAATATGCATCCTAAAAAAAACAAAAAAAAAAACACAGACACACCAAGCTCTCTTCTTCCTCCTCCCTCCTCCTCAGAGTTTTGAACCCCAACCAGATTTCAGGAGCACGGGGTTGGTGGTTGGAGGGGAGGGGGGGGGAGGAAATTGTTGTACATTTCCTGACAAATTGAGTTAAACGGACATTAAGTAGGGCTTTAAGAAAACAAATGGTCGTCTTTATCACAGGTGGACACTGATGGCTTAATGGGGGCCTGTGAGCTGATCGTATCACCGCCTAATGGCTTGACAGGATGCATTAAGGTTTTTGTGTAAAGAACCGGGTGAGCGGGGGCCGGGAGGGATGGCGAAAATGCAGACCTGTCAAGCACTGTGCCCCCCCCCTCACCACCACCACCTCCATTTTTTTCTCCTTGCATGTGCAGGGAAGCAGATGTTTATGTATATGCGGTGGACTGGCAGAGGGAGGCCGGCAGCAGATGCCTGTACCGGTGCCAAGGTTCGGGATTGTACAGACGGTACGTGTTCAGCGAGAGAAAGCTGCCCTCCCTCTGCCATAGGTGCCCCACCACCACCCCCCAACCCAGCTGAACGCCACCCCTCCACCTACCCCCGTGCACCCTCCTCCTTCTGCTTAACCACCGCACAGTCCGGCCCCTTTTATTTATTCATCTATTTGTTGAATTATTTACTCATTCCATCGCTCGTTTGGCCGTTTAACGACCCGCCTGGAGGCACGGGAGAGATGGAGCGTTTACTTCAGGGACAGATGACCATTCACTTCATTTATTGGGAAAATAAAAACAAGCGCTAGAACACTATGGGCCTTTATAGTGTGTGCTAAAGAGGTGAAGAGCGTCGGCCCTAAATATGACCCTTACCTATATTAATGAAAACCCTGATTTACAGTCCAAGTGACTACTGCAATTATATATTTTAAAAGAAATAAACACCAATCAGAAATGGGACTCCTCTCTGGCTTTTTGCATTCAGTCTACCTTCAATCCAGACCCGACTGTCATTTGTGACACAAAATAAACCCTCATGAAGTCAGTTTTGGTGACTTTACGAGATAAAAAAAACTTCTTTTTCTCAGTTTCTTTAAAAGCACTTTAGATTTCGCCTTTTCACAAGTATGATCAGTCTGAAGACAGCATGCATCTTGACCATTAGTGTTACTGCTGCTAAGAAATACCCCCCCCCACGATCTGCATGTTATCAGCCCATTTAATGTTCACATATCAGCTGTTACCCACCCCTTATATCTTTAGGAGTCTTCCTTTACCTATTAGACTAGCAATTCTCACACAATCACACATTATTACTAGTTTACAACATTATTACACAACATCCAATTTAATCAGTTACATCCATTAATGTGACCTGATATAAAGCGTGATGATCACAGCATCTGCAGCCTGCAGGGTTTTTCCTGCATGTGGTTGAACCAGCACCGATTTAAATCAAACACATGATTTAAAGCAGGAGTACCTCCTTTTGTTTTCATGGCCTTGCTTGGTGCTCAAAGCCACAATGCCACTTTAACTACTTCCCCTCTAATGACATGGAAAAAGACATGTTCCAGATGAAAGCTATGTTAGATTAACAGAGAATGACATAATTTAAATCTGATGTCCCGATTGCTCCCATTTTCAAACCCAGGTCCGGGTTGCGGGGCCAGCAATCTCACGACAGATGCTCAGACCTTCCTCTTCCTGGCCACCTCCTGCAGCACAGAGGTGCTACCGGGGACTGCCTCAGGGGGGGTCTATTCCTAGTATTTATTGCTAAATTTTAAGCCTGATTACTTGTAAACATCCTTTAGGTACCTACAGTATCTTCACAGACCATCAGAGGGCTATGGCCAGACATTTCTGAATCACTGCATCAGCTAGGGGTGGCACGGTAGGGCAGTGGTTAGCACCAAATCCAGTCTGCAGCATTTCTGTGTGGAGTTTGCATGTTCTTGCCGTGTGTACATGGGTTCTGTCCAGCTTCCTCCCACAGTCTAAAGACACGCAGCCTTGACACAGCCTTGATTTGGATAAGCGTTGACCCCAGGTATTTAAACTCACCTCTGTGAACACTCATTTTGGGTTAGGGTTAGGGATTAGGGTTAGAGGAGGCCCAGTATAGGTAATAGATATCTACTGCTAACAGCCATTTAAAGTGAGTGAAGTATAGCCGGCCGTCCTTATTTAGTATTTATGGCTTGTAGGGTGAACATAATATAAATCATGCACGCTGGAATAAAGCTTTTGTTCAGGTCCACTGTTCACCTTCACCCCCACAAAAATTATCCATTGTAGCTTTGTTCATCTCATCTTCTTTTGTTATTAACATCTATTGAATGAAAGCACCAAAGTGTCAGAGCAATAGAAAGAACACCTCAGCCTTTCATTATGAGACGATCCTGCATGTGTTAAGGTGCTGATGCGTTTTGTCGACATTGATAATCCCGCTGAGCACCTCTGCTCGCTCTTACACGCCATTTCCCAACGCGGCGAAGGATCACAGACTCTCCTCAGACGCCTCCCTTTAGTTTTGACTTGAAGAGGGAACTTTTTTCCTTTTTCTGCTTCCCCTGACCCCCCCCCCCCCGGCCTTCACTCAGTCTGCTCCCCTGCTTTGGAAGGAGAGCGAAGGTACAGCTTGTTTTATTAACATCAAAAGCGCCTGTGGGAGACGGCGGTGATCAAATTCCCCTCTAATTAAAATGAACCTGGTTTGAGAATGTTGCGCTGTTTAATATGTACAGAACGGTGCTGATTGCACAAAGCGGCTCCTCCTTTTGTTGGCGCAGATAATGCGGGCCCCTTCGAGACGCCGACGTGGGCGGAATGAGCGTACCTAGAGCATCCTCTCAGTATGGGTGATGTCCTCATCGCAGGGTGATGTGAGACTGATGTCAAATGTGGCCGGTGAAGCCTAAGCCTCACCTCGCCTTTAATTTGCAGGGTGATTGATGGACCTGGAGGCAGTGTTGCAGAGCGATCAACCCTCGTCTAAGGTTGCCTCCTCCACCCTTTCACCAAGCCGGCACTCCGTGGCAGCCTTCCCCTCGTCCTTAGCTCCCAGGATGTTTCCAGAGTTGTGGAGTTCAAGTTCACTTTGCACTTTTTCCCTCAGCTTTTGATGTGAACGTTGCCACAAAGGCTGAAGTTGTAACTGCTGAAAGCTTGCATCGTTTAAGGTCAAAAACTCTGCGTATCGTTTTCTGAATTCAGGAGCAGGCAGCATATTTTAGAGAGCATTGAAGGAACAAAACTAATCTGCAGGAGGTCGAGAAATGTTGGCCATCCTCTGTAATTTGGAGTGATTGCTTGAGGAGCTGTCATTTCCTGTTTTCGTGCCAACACTCAGTCCGCTGAATGTTTGAAAACTTAGCAAAAGATAATAGAAATCGAACAGCGAGAATGCCACAGAGTCGAGCGCGGCTGTAATCCCAGCAGATCAGATGATCTCAGTGCCGAACTGCATATGACGGTTCAGCTAATCCGCTTGTAGCCTGACGTCATTAACCACTGCTTAATTATGAAAATCAGACAAACACTGAACACCACTGAGGTTAAAAATGGTCCAAATTATTTCAGCCCCAGTAAAATGATCACGGCGGCTGTTCTCCAGACATCCATGACAAAGAGGATTTATAAAGTTTAGCAGTAGGCTAGTTTGTTAGCCACTGTCTGGAGATGATATACCATGTTCTGGCTGAAGTAGTTCTATAAAACTAAAAATACACCGCTCTGCTGTAACTTTGGACATAAACAAAGACACCAGCAACCACACCAGCAACATTTGACATGATGACAATGATGTGCTACCTGGTGGCTAACTACAGAGCTCTGGTTAGGCTAATATGAACACATTAGCACAGGGAAAATGCAGGATGAGGGCTAAATTATTCATATTTTGAATCCCTCATGGGCAGAGGCAAACGCCATCATATGGCAGGAAGAAGACATCGGAAACTTACCGAACTTCAGCCACGAGAACTTCTGTGACGATCCATCCACAGCACGAGGTTAGTCATTGATATGCCGCTGTGTGGTTTGGATTAGTCACTATGGAAAAGTCCTGATCCTAATCTTAATGTTCGCACAGAAATTAGTCGGAGCTTTTCTGAGGTGTTCAAATATGTGGTGAAATTTTAAAACTTAACTTAAAGACGTGCTACATGTGAACAGTGCTAATAAAACGCTGGCGATCCGTAGAATGACAACTGAGTAGTTTTCCGGGCGTTGAACAGTTTCTTGTAATGCACTGCAGTACATTAAAAGACAAGAGCCTTATCTGACACTTGGAGCTGGAAATAAAGTTGATAAACTTAACACAATATATTGCAAGAATCAGTTACTCCTTTGTTTCTATTATGTAGACACTAGGGGGCAATTACCTCTTGTCTTACTGCATTTATACAGGAAGTGGTTCATTCAGGTATGCCGGCGCTGACATTTTTAAGTTAGGTTGCATAACAGTTGTGTCTGTCACATAACAAAGAAGAAGCAGAGTCAAAGATGTCTGGACTTGTGGTTGTGATTGTTCTGGAGCTGCTTACGTAATGGGGCACTGAGTAGAAGCTTATGGTAAAGCTGTTACCGATACCCTTCTGCATATCCTAATTGCAATTCTCATACATGGTGCTAACAAAAAGACAGGAGGCCAAGCTGGAGGTGGCAGAGTTCAAGATTTTCAATTCCACGTAACCAGCAGGGACAAGATTAGAAATGAGTACACCAGAGGGACCGCTTAGGTTCAGCAGTTTAGAGACAAAGTTAGAGAGGCAAGGCTGAGATGATTTGGACATTTGCAGAGGAGGGATGGTGGATATATTGGACAAAGGATGTTGGAAGATGGAGCTGCCAGGCAGGAGAAAAAGAGGAAGACCCCAGGGAAGACTGATAAGGATAGGGCGAGTTGGAGGCAGATGATCAGCATTGGAGACCTCTAAAGGGAGCAGCCAAAAGAAGAAGAAGATACATTCAGCCCAGGGTCAGCAAGAATGACTTTAATTTAATCGTTCAGCACAACTTTGTAAGAAAAATATTTTTGGATTCGAGTGGTGGAAAAAGTGGCAATCATTGTATTTTAACCTCAACTGCGGTTCTTTCGCTAAACCCACCGAAGTAGCTTTAATGTTGCTTATAATGTTTCTTTAATGTGTAACACTCGAACCTGGGTCTCTGGTGTGAGCAGTGACACAATATGCTTCACCATCAACCCCTCCAAAATGGATAGTATTAATTTTGTGTCCAGGAACACTGATCAGTCAATTAGAGGACAGTTGTGAGAATTACACAAATTGCCATGATGCCAGTCTGTTTTGGTACAGCTGCCACTCCCTGCAAGCTGCTTTGTAACCCGCCTCCAGCTTTTCATGCTTCAGCTCCATCTTTGTCATACCTGTCGTCCTTGAAGCCTGCTGTGTTGGTGTCTTTCTACCCTTAAACCCTCAAAGCCAGAGCTGTCCGCCCCGACTATAAACTGCTGCCAAAGGAAACCACAACCTTTGACTACAGTGGTCCTCTCTGAACTGTTTGATGATAAATCTTGAAAACTTAACCCACCTGTCTGCATCATCAGTTAGGAGTCATCATCATCATCATCATCAGCACCGTACAGCACTGCTCATCTGTGGCGCTTTTGATCTGTAAGTCAGTTCTTGCTTGCCCATTAAAGTCAATTATTGTAACGAGTCACTTTGGGTCTCGGTGTGTCTAGTTAAAAAGCAGAGTTTCTCCCGAACCTTCAGTTGGCTCCAAGTTCTCACAGTTTTGCTGCTTTTTGTGACAAGAAAGTTTTGGACTTTTTTTGGACCGAATATCGATGCTCCTTCTTCTTTCTGGACGTCGCCTCCCGCTCAGGGGCTTAAGATTCAAGTTTGGGGCTCTAGTTATGATGGTGCGGGGTTTGCAGAGAGGTGAGACGAGGGATACAAATTCAATTTAGGTGTTGCTGCCGATCAATGACAGCAATCCAACCTTGATCTCAGGTTATGAATACCTGAGCAGATGTTGCATGTGACGCATACAGATGACACGCACAACAAGTCAAAAGAAATCCAACTCGTGGTTTGGAGATTTTGTTGTGAAGCATTGAATTAAAGTGTTTTCTTATGTAAAGTTAAAGGCACGACGTGGCCTTTGACCCTCACTCTGATAAAAGCACACAGGGGGACCCTGAGAGTAAATATCTGTGACCTGTTCTGCCGTTCTGGACCGATGCCCACCAATCACCTGATCATCTGCACACGTGTCGAGGTCAATTGTTCCAACACAACAACAGAAAATGATTTGACTTTTTGGATAAGTTCTTATTTACAAGTGAAAAAAGGTACCAGTTTGTCTAAGAGTTAGATACACGTCTGAACAACATGGACTGATAGGAATACCAATACATTCAGAGACAGATGTTTACTTTGCTCACATCATTTTAAGCACAGTTTTCACGATTGATTCGATCGAAAGCCTTGGAGGCATCTGATAAGCATGTAAACACACGCGTGGTGGGACTTCTTCTTTGTCATTCATAAGATTTGAGGTCAAAATTATTTGAATTTTTAAACATAATTAGGTTAAAAACTCCACTTGAATGTCACAGGCACCTTCTTTGGGTGTTTATATTGTTTGTTTTTTACAGAGAGGCAAAAAAGAAACACAGATAATTAGACATGTTGAGATCTAGAAATTAAGACATACGTGGGAATGTACCTTGAAACTTCAGGCAATGCTAATCTGCAGCATAGACTGTAAAGAAAGGATAGACACAGCCACCATGATGCCACTCACTGGTTTACAAAGACTTGCTCTGAAGCTTCAAAGTCAGCATACTGGCTACTTCCATGCTGTTTTTTTGGAGCCAGAAGTGAGCGTATTTAAATGAGAGGGTGGAGCACTGAGTTATCGGCTACTGCAGGCTAACTTGGTTATCTGGACGCATTCATCGCCTGCACAACCTGTATACCTGGGTGTGACCTCATTAGAGGGCAGGCACACCACATGGCCATCGCCACATCAGGGTCGGGCTTGTGTGGTGTGGAATCCAGACCTTAATCTGCCTTCCCAGCAGTTTTGATGCACCCACAGACTCGGCATGTTCTTCCACCTGTTGGCTCTTGGTTGGATTGCTCTCCATCACGGTCCTGCCCCCTGACTTTACCACCATGATTAACTCTGCCAGGAGCAAAAACACTAGACAGCACTGCATCTCAGTACAAGCTTCTTAACCCAAACAATTAGTACAAACTATTAAAATGCTGGACTTTTACTCACTAAACTTACTTTTACTTACTTTTGGAAGCCACCACTGGAGCCAGAAGTGACCACACAAGCTTAGTTAAAGCTTAGTTAGAAATATACCTTCACAGACTGTAGGGAAGAATCAGATGTAGATACAGGCTTCCTGGATGGGCAGCACATAAAGTCACATTATTTGTCAGATGGTTTTATTAAAATGGTCCAACGCCACAAACATGCTCATAAGGTCCGATTAAGTTGCTCAAATTGGCAGCCACGCCCTCAACAAAATCCGCCCCCTGTACAGCCGTCGTGAAGACAGGCTGTTATCAGGTGTTAACATGTTTAATTTCCAAATTTGGACGTTTTAACATGACTCACTTTTTGATCCAGCCTCTAGTGGACATTGGAGGACCTGCAGTTTTTAGCATTTACCAGGCCCCAGAGGCCCACACAGAGATCACTCCAGAGCACCTGGGCCCTATCACATGAGGAAAAGTTTGTGACTTTTCTCCAAAACCAGAAGCCTTTAGACTCAAAGGGATCCATTATGAAACCACAGAGAATTTTATATGTCAGAAACTAGCAGCACAGCTATCCAAGCCCAAGACACAGATTGGCTATTCTATATTTGATTAGTAATGAATGATAATTTCCAGGTCATCCAGAGTCATTCTGGAAGAAAACTCTTTGTTTGTGTTTGTGAACATTTGTTAAATGTGCAGCACATAATCGACACACATTCAGCCCGAGTGGATTCCTGCAGACTCGAATCCAGGCTTTGCTTTTTTACAGCCGTCCCACCCTGCTGTCAGACTCTGGAGCAGGTAGCCTGCACTCCATTAAACAAACACTGCGGCCCCTCACTTTTATTTGACATTTTATTTGGCTGTGACAAACGAGCAGCAGTTGGATTATAACATAATTTGTCTCCTCTTTATTACCGGCACAAAGGACACCATTCATTAATTATTCTGCCGTTGCCGCTCAACACTAACTGGAAAGGTCCCTCTTTGGACAGATGGCGAGGACAATGTTATTTATATCAATCAGTCCAAAATGTTCAGCGAGGATTACTATTCCTTGGACCGCTTTGATTTATGTCTCTGCACCTCACCCCATACCCAACCTCACCGACTCCTGCAGGGACACTTTAATCGAATGGGAATTGAAAACAGACTCGCGAGGCAGCAGTGTGTTTTGCCATGTTTATTTATACGTCTCACTTTTCTGTGTTTTTTTTTGCTCTGCAGCACAAGTCTTCTAAACTAAACTTATCTGTCTGTGGTTTCTTTTCAGGGGAGGAGGACTTTAACCTGCACAGACTCACCATGTTGTTCACTATTACCTGTGCTGCAGTCAAATTCCTTTAATTCATACAGCAGCAATCTTTTTTTTTTTTTATTCAGTTTTAATTATCTACTGCCAAATCACAACAAACAGTTGCCTCAAGGCACTTTAAAAGACATTAAAATACCTGTCACAAAAAAAAAAAATCTACATATATTAGTTTCTAATGTACTTGACTTCCAAGGCCACGCCAAGCAATTTCAGGGCCCTAAACAGCTCCCACACCCACCCAACCCACATCTGGAAAAAAACAGGATTCAGTGAATCAAAAATATATTTGTTATTTTTCTGATGGTGCTTAAATGCCAAAAGCTGCAGTTCCTCTAATGTCCACTTGATGTTGACTCCAAGAACAAGTCAGTCCTCATAGACACGTGCGTTAAAATGTCCAACCTAACAGCAGAAATGAACATGTTTACAGCTTGATATAAAAAAAAATAGTTCGGACCTCTGCGGATGGTTTTCTCCTTCATAACAGCTGCACAGGGGTGAATCATTTTTCTAAATAAATGATCTGAAGTTTCATTAAGGCTAAAGACTAAAGTTGCATGATTAGGGTGTGGCTGTAGCCACTACTTCTCAGGTAGGCTTCACCTTAGCTCATTTAAGCCCAGTTGTTTTTGGTCTTTATAGCTAAATTCACCCTTCATTGTGCGGGGGTGGATTTTTGTCAAAGGGTTAAATGACTGATGAGCTTATTTTGCGTGGTTGTTCATGTAGACACATCACAGCAGCCTATAGAGGCTGTTATTATGGCTTCTGGCACCAGATTCACAACTTCTCGGTTTTGCGCTCTCGACCTTTGCTTACATTTGTCAGGTAGCTGCATCTGATTCTGATGAGTTGAAATGTAAGTCCACACTCAGCAGCTTGTAGCACTTAGAATAATAAACCTAAGCCGAAAAACACGCTTGTTGAGTACAAACAGAAACAGCCAGGTCTGGCACCGACACCGCCTCCAACAACTCATCATTACCTTTCTTCTCTGCATGCAAACCAGTCCCAGAGCAACACTTGGTAGCTGAGCGCCACGATTTACGTGTCTGTGTGGGAAGAGAGGAGAAAAAAATATATTTTGTAATGAATACCATTTACGGAGTAATTAGTTTTATGCAAACTAGTGAAGATGAAAGCAAAAATCTTTATAAATTATGAATCATGTTATAACTTATCAGGGGTGCTTATCATTGAGTTAACGCACCTCCCTGTTAATTAAAAATGTTCACACAGAGTCAAAGGAGGGAGATAGTTTGCCGGCAGACTCATCAGGTAGCTCCGTCTCCCAGAAAACCAATTCTGAAGGAAGTCTTTGTTCTTGCTGCTCGCTTTTCCGATCTCAGATCAGGGCCAGCGTCGGGCCGAGAGAGGTAAACAACAACAAGGATGCAGGACGGGGAGAGAGAACGAGATGCTGACTGTGATGGTGAAAGACCATCACTGGGCAAAAGTGGGCAAAAATCAGCCTGACAGAAGACATGAGCTCTAGGTAAAAACCACCGACACCCCTCACCCCACCCCCGAATCAACATTCTTCCAAACATTTGCCCATTGACTAGAAAAATCTCCCCGGGCCCCTGATGGTCCCTGGCTCAGTGTGAGGATGCCCAGGCGCTACAGCAACGCTCATAAAAACTCAATTCATCAAGACGAGTGTAATTTGCTCCGAACGGAAAGCGCCACAAAAGGGGGCGAGCTTGTCAGCGAGACAGGTGGCTGGAGATCTCGCTCTGATACTGAGCGATATGAATAATAGATTCTGCTAAATGTACGCCAGGACCCGGGCTGTAAACACAGCTGCCTCCTTTCCCTTCCAAAAGAACAGCTTGGCTGGATGAGAAGCCCGAGCGCTCTGCCTCCACCTGAGGACTGGGAGGTGGGGGGTAGAAAGGGGGGCGATTAACTAATCAAATGCATGGGCTAAATAGGAGGCAAGGAGAGAAAAGAGGAGACAGACAAAGGGAGGAGGGAGGGAGAGGTGCGAGTCAGAAGGTTTAGCCTTGCTGGTTTTGTTCGAGCACTGAGGGGCACAAAGGATGTTGATTAGTAGGAAATTGATGTCAATCTAAACATTTAATGTATGAACTCTGTGTGAGTGAACAATGGACTGTTTTACTTTGAAAACTAGACTTTTAATATGAGCTGTCAGACCACTGCAGTGTCCCGTGTTCTGGTAAATGACATAATCAGTTAAGTCAGCTTCATAGCTTTCTTAAAATCCCAAAAGTCAGATAAGGAAGAAGGAGACGGAATCCTCCGCTAGGATGGACACATTCAGTAGGTGTGCTTACCTTTCAGAAGCAGCTGAAATTACGGCGGGGCAAATAGTGCCATCCAAAAGAAAATTATAAAGTAAAGTAGGTGAGAGAGGGTTGCAATATTTAGAGAAAAAAAATTAATTGCCAAGATTAAAATTATAAATTTAAGAAGAGAAAACTCACAGTTGTGTGAGGAAAGATTTGAGTATTCTTTGAGATTATAAGAGTATGTTTCCAGGAAAAAGATTCAGTGGTTGCCCAGTGATTGCATTTAATTTTTTTTTTTTGCAGTTGGCAAGCAGCTGCAGTAACCAACTGGTTCAGTTCAATTCAGTTTTATTTATATAGCACCAAATCGCAACAATACAGTACTACAATATTAGACAGAAAACTCCAACAGCAGATGGCCCTCTATGAGCGAGCACTTGGTGACGGCGAGAAGGAAAAACTCTCTTTTAACAGGAAGAAACAGGCGTCTGTTTCCCAAATCCAAGCTGGGAGCTGATTCCTCAGGAGAGGGGCATGAGCGCTGAAGGCTCTGCCTCCGATTCTACTTTAGGAACTCTGGGAACCACAAGGTTACCTGGTGGGAGGCTGGCCTCTGCGAACCATCGCAACCCAACTTGGACTCATTGCAGTCACTCTCAGACAACAGACAGATCTACTTCATAAATGCAGACAGATTGCCAACACGTTGCAGTCAATCTGAGTCAGAATGCACAGATGAGCTCAGCTCTCCTGCAATGATGTCTCTTTGCAACAGGAGACTCAAGCTCAGCTGGAAGCCAAGTGGTTGTATTCTGAAGTTGTTCGTTTTGAAGTTAAACTGTCATCCCGCAGCAGCTGCGTCAGCCTGAAAGCAGACTGACTCTGTGTTACTGCCATCTCGATGCACCAAAGTCACTTTGAGAACAGCAACTGAGATTGCTTATGGTCTGCAACCACTCGCAGCCATTTCAAAGGCAACCAAATTGTGAGTTCATTGCACATGGCCACAATCATTTTGGTAGTGCCGTAGTCTCCAACCACTATTTTCCCTAGTGCGACTGTAGCATCAGCAGTAAGGAAATTATATTTTAGAATTGAGTAAATTGGCATCATTTTCTCGCGCTCACAGGGCTCAATGCTACCAAACGTTTATGAAGTCGCCATGTAAGGTCTGCTTGCAGCATGCATGTGGATGTGTTTGAATACCGCTCTTATGTGTCCTTTGAAAATTTAACAGCCACATTTTTGACCGTTTTGAATGCTTGTCAGGATCGTGCATGTGTTTTGACTTTAAACGTGTCTTGAACTCTTGCTCTGTGTGTTTTTTCTGCATCCCCTCATTGCCAGAGCTGTAGCAGACTGCTTTAAAAAATAAATAGTAAATACTGAACAGGAATATACAGTTTTTTTCTGGGGATGTAGTTAAGTATGTCATTGCATACTTGTGTACAATGATAATAAAGTTGAATCTAATCTAATCTAATAATATGGGGATAATCCAGTATTTCTCTTTTTCAGTTACATCATAACTCAGCTGTGGGAAAATAACAGATGCAATATGCTGTTCAAACCATTAATTTAGTCTTGTTGTGATGGATGTTTCAGTTATGTTGTGTTTTATACTTTTGTTGTTGTGGATGTGTGAGGTTAAAGTTCCACCTTGATCCAGGCTGGTGGAGCAATTAATTATGACCAGCCAGAGTTTACCAATAGGGAGTTTGTTAAAATGTTGAATACAGCAGCATTTTCTTAGATGTAGTAGGTCAAAAGTGGTCAAACTTGAATTTTTTTTTTCATAGTTAATGAAGACAAGACACTAAATTCATGACATGCACGAGGACATGGGAATCTAGACTCTATTCAGCAAGGTTCAGCACTTTAATACATTAAATATAACTGTTTATGGAAAACACATTTGTTTAGGAACACTGAAACAGCTGACAGTGTTATGGCCAGGTGTAATTTTAAAAAGTACACTTTATTAGGTACACTAATGAGCCAGTCTGATTGCAGCAATTCAGTTTATTTAGACATGTAGACATGATCAAAGACCTGCTGAAGTTTAAACTAAGCATTAAGATGGGGAAGAAAGGTGCTTTAAGTGACTTTGACTGTGGCACGGTTGTTGGTCTGAGTATTTCAGAAACTGCTGATCTGCTGGGATTTTCCCGCACAGCCATCTCCATGGTTTACAGAGAATGGTCTAAAAAGAGAAAATATCCAGCAAGCAGTAGCTCTCTGCGTAAAACTACCTTTTTAAGGTCAGATCAGAATGGCTAGACTACTTTAAGCTGATAGGAAGGCAACCATAAATCAAAAAACTACTTGATACAACCGATGTATGCAGAAGAGCATCACAGCAGCAGCAGAAGACCACACCGGGTGCCCCTCCTGTCAGCTAGGAGCAGGAAACTGAGACTACAGTTCAAAAGGATTCATGAAAAATGCCTGATCTGATGAGTGTCGATTTCTGCTTTAACAATCAGGTGATAGGGTCAGAAGTTAGCGTTAACAACATGAAAGCAACATGCCTTGTGTTAACAGTTCAGGCTGTTGGTGGTGTAATGGTGATAGTTTCAATATTTTCATGGCACACTTTGAGCCCCTTAGTACCAACCCAGCATGCTTTAAATGCTGTGGTCTACAGTACCTGAGTATTGTTGCTGGCCATGTCCATTCTTATATGACCACAGTGTACATTCTGATGGCTGATGCTTTCAGCAGAATAACACACTATGTCGCAAAGCTCTAATCACCTCTTGTTTCATGCACATGACAATGAGTTCTCTGTACTCAAATGGCCTCCACAGTCACCAGATCTCAATGCAAAGGCACGTTTGGGATGTGGCGGAACAGGAGCTACACATTATGCATGTGCAGCTGGGCAAATCTGCAGCAACTGTATGATGCTGTCATGTCAATATGGACCAAAATCTCTGAGGACTGTTTCCAGCACCTTGTTGGATTTAAGCAGCTTTGAAGGTAAAAGGGGGCTAGTGATACTAGTGAGGTGTACCTAATGAAGTAGTCTTTAATCTGACTGATCTTAAAGTGTCAGTTATCAGCAAAGAAAAAAAAGATTCCTTTAACAAGATAAGTGTGCACACGCATTTAAGTACAGTAGGAATACAGTTAGACTAATTATTTGGGTGAACTAACCCTTTAAAGGTCTGTCCTTTAAGCTGGCAACATGACAGAAAATGGAGGCATTAAATCTGCTGCTGTAAGGACTCGTGTTATGTTGGGGATTATCTGCACAGATTAAAGGATGATTATGGCATTTATTCAAGAGGAGAAAGTAAATCTTGACTTTTTCCCTCCTGTCCTTGTGTTTCATGTCAAATGCTATGAATAATGCGGCGGCGGCGGCTATGAATGGTGTTTGTTTTGGCAGGGACTTTGCGAGCCACAGTTCTTCAGGATGAATTCACACGTTGCGAGGAACATCGTAGCGGTTTACTCACCGACGTGTTTACTCATGAATTATCACGTGCGTCTCGCCGTTGACTCACTCAGTGGACTGCATTTTGCTGCTGATGTAATTTTCCTGCGCCACCAACCACCACCACCTACTCGCTGACACTTCATCGACGGCTGCTCCTCTGCACATTTGATGACTCCCTAGATGAAATTTAGGAGGATTTTGCCCAGCCGAAGGTAATTAATTCTTCAATTAAAATGTTGTTAAACATTTTTAATGAGTAATTGGCACTGGGGAATCGGATACAAAACTATGTTTAACTAGAGACGCACAGACAACACGGATGTTTCAAAGTTGGTTTCTGCAAGTCTGTTCATTGACCCACTTCTTTTTCTCCCCGAGTATCACACGGCGCAGAAATATAAATAAAAAATCAAAATGTGAAGCGTCTCCTGGCACAGAGGATGTGTCCTTCATCTCAGGTGACTACTACTTCATTTGGCTGTCTCTCTTTTTTTTTCTCTCTCTAATTAGGACACGAGGCGGCACACAACAACCTGAGATACAGAAGTATGGATCACAGAGCAGAAACATGATCCACTTAACCTGATTTCTCTTCAGTGTGAACAAAGACAAGGACACGCAGGAGGACCAGAGCATGTTTCATTTATCGCTGGGAAGTGACACAAATAAAAACACATTTTCAGGCCGTTTTCTTTTTCTTGAAAGCACTTCAGTATTACTTTATTACGCAGTGTGTGTGAGTGAAAAAGCAACCCCTAATTTTGTAGTAAAACTTACTCCAGTTAAGCTGACAGCCAAGGTACCTGTAAATCACTGTCTTTTTTAACATTTCTGTCACAAAATGTAACCATTTAATACCATGACAGGAACGAGAGATATTCTCACAGTGTCAGATGCTTTGTGGAGTAGGGTGAAGATCCCCAGTGATCAGAGTAGAGGTTTAGCTAGGTATGTTGTTGGAGGTGGTTCACCTCTTATGCTGCAGACCTAAACTGTCCCGAGATGAGATATCAACACATGTATAACCACAGCCTACTAACCAATCAGTTTTCTGGAAAATAGCAACACCATCCCTGGAAGATCCCTAAGAGCTCAGTGTGCAGACTGTAAGAGACTCTTAAGTCTTTGAACTTCATTCCTCTATTTTTCCTGTTGGCGGCAAGCAATTAAAAAATGTATTTAATTATTCTAATATATGATCTCAATGTGTGATCCTAAAAGAGAGCACCTATTTTTTCTAGTTGACCTTAAATCAAATTTGCAGCGTTAGAATTCTCTTCTTGTAGTTTGCTCTCCGAATGCAAAAAAAATCCGGTTCAGGAGGTTGGGTTGCTGTCCTATTGATTTTCTCTGATGTGACTGAGCCATAAAGATATCCTGGGTATGTTAAACTTCATCCCAGATGATCCCCTGTGAGCAGCACTTGGCAGCAGTGGGGAGAAAGAACTCCCTTTTAACAGGACCTTTGGGAGATCTAGGAGACGTGAAGCCAACTCATAAGTGCCTTTAACCTGTATTCTTTCTAATAGCCAGCAGAGCATGACTCCGTTGGTTGCAAAATGACTTTTTGTTGTACAGACATCTAGGGGAAAACTTTCCGGATGAGTTTGTGGTCTCAGTTTCTGGTTTCAAGTCTTACTGAATACAACATCCTGTTTTAGCTTCAGTTTAAAAGTTGCAACACTGACACTAATTTAAGAGAAATGCGTTCCTAGTTCAACCATCGATCATGCACCTTTGAAAAGAAAAAAGTCATTTCTAGCTCATCTTGGTTTAGCTAGAAGACCTTCTGACACATCGAACTGCAGATTTGTTTGATGAACCTGCTTAGTTTGTTGTTTTCTGTCTAAAGTAGTTTCGACAGGTTGAAAAAGCAAGAGCCCCGAGAATAGAGCCTTAGGGAATTCCACTTGTAATTTATGGGGTTTTTTTGGTTTGGTTTGTTTTGCATTTCACCATGCAAAAATCCACTTATTTATCTAGTATTTATAATATACTATTCTCTTACATCTAATAACGCCAAGACGGGATATTGGCAAAAGTGCCTTGAACCTGCATTCTGTGTATTGGCCAGCAGGGGGTGACTCCTCTGGTTGCAAAAAAAGGAGAGATTTATAACACAGCTGCATAGAAGTCTATGACAAAAGTGTGGCTAATTTTTGCTTAATTTATGATCTCTGTAAATGCTTTCCTGATTAGGTGATGACCTCAATCACAAGTTTGATGTCATCACGTGTCATTATGTCAGTTGGGACATTATGGTGACTATGATCATCTTTTATATACAGGCTATGCTTCCCTCCATAAAGAGGCTCTACATTCTAGTAAGTTTTCATTGTCAACACTCTGGCTTTGTGTCAAAATTCATGAGCTGACAAAAATGTGACAAAGCATCAATTTAAACAATTTACATCAGAGTATTAAACGTGCATCCTGTAACATCTGATGTGTCAATTCTTCAGCATGCAGAGTGACATTATTAAGCACATTCTGCCAAGTTGGACTGAAGATGGCACATCCTGTTTCAGCTGCTTGAATAAAACCACTTAACTGGAATCTACGGCAGTGGTTCCTTCAGCCCTTCACTTCAGCCTGCTGCTGTCTGCTTTCCATAATCCTCTGTAAATCAACATGAGCACATCTGTATCTCAAGGAGTCCCTCTTCCTTGGCAGTCAAAGTGTTTGGTTGCGTATTCACGAGCCGCAACGTTAGCTAATCATGAAGCTAGTTCAGGGAGCCTCAGTTCATTACAGCTCTGCACTCTCTAGGTTCCTGGCATTGTTCTCTCAATTAGAGACTTGTAAATGTGTTGCTTGCTTAATCACCCAAAAACTGGCCCCTAGGACTTCCCCTAATGCAACCCCATTAAGAGGGGCCATCAAAACAAAAGATCTGCCTCTAATGGCAATAATCCCTCACTGCTGTCACTCCGGAGCCAAACTTGTATCTTAAATGAGCGATGATGGATGAGAACAGGCCTCTGTGTCAGAGAGCTTTATTGCTGGTGATGGATGCACTGGGCATGCCGCACACCAAAATTCGACCGAGCCCTGTCGCTGTCAGAGCCGGCCCGTCCTGAGTGTGCCCATCCCGGCGTCTCTGGAAGTCAGATGGCCGCCCGTGTCGCTAAAGGGTAACGGAGGGAGGAATAAGGGCTTATCCAAACAAACTCATTAGCACAATTAGCGCTTGTTTCCTGCCGATGGACCCCTGGAGCTCTCCTAAAGTTTGACGAGGCAGAGGGCTGGGGAGGAGTGGTGAGCCACTGATTTTACAAGCCACAGATATGTGATCTTGAAGAGTTTGGAGGATATTTTAATTTAATGGCAGTGTGTTTGGGTCAAGTGGTATTTACATGTGTTCTGTTGGTGTATTTATTGGCTTTGCTTTGAATGTTGGAGTATTTCCAGGCAGGCTTAGCCTAATTGGACTACATCAAATCAGAGTTAATCAGAAGTGATTCAACTGACTCAATGATTATCAATTATTATGCTGACTCCTCTGCTTTTAATGTTCCAGGTCTGAAATGTTCCCTTTTTAAAGTTTGCCTTTGTAGCCACAAAAAAGTTCAAATTTGTGGTACTCATCTTACTTTAGAGAGCCATAAAGTGTGTAGATTAGCCGTAGCTGACAGCGACAAAAGCTCTGATATGCTGCAAAATTATTTGGTCATCGCTTATCACTTTTCATCAGTTTTTCCAGTTCAGATTAGCATTTATTCTCTGTCATAGCTTTCTGTTCAGTCACTTCCAAATTTTGTTATATACTTGAATTAGTTCTACATCCTGCCTTTATCCTCTTTAACACCCCTTTATCTCACACTGGCATCCAGTGAGTTAATCAGCTACCTGAGTATATTCTCTGCAAACATGGCTGAATCCCTGATGTCATCTCCCAGGTATGATGGCAAAAACGTAACCACAGAAAGACAGATGATGACCTGGTATTAGATCTCTATTCTAATATGCTTAGAACAGAGGTATAATCAGATCATTTCTTACAAAGTAAGAAATGCTGACCACATTATTGCAGTGAAGGAATTAAAGGTTTCTCTTTGTTGCTTTCAAACAAGACATTTGATTGACACCTTATTTGGTTACTAAAGGAGTGTGAACCAACAGACACACACAGTGTCCAACATTAATTAATATAAACAACACCTTTAAGCTATTTACATTCAAAGTATGGTCAACTTAAGAATAAGACGGCATCCTCCTTGCTACCAAAAATCAATGGTTGTCTGGTGATTGCGATTTTTTTGCATTCAGCTAGGGAATCAGCATGACTGGTTGCCAACTAGTTGTATTCTGGTTATATTCCTATATAAAAGCAAGGTTGCAGAATGCATATCTCATTTTGCAGTTAAATTGCTGCAGCAACTACATCACTATTTGCAGAGGTATTTCTGAATGAAGTTCTGGCTGGACTGTGAATGTGCTCTATGCAAGTAGTGTGAATTTCTGTGTGTGTAGATGGCAACAAAGTTATGATTTTTACCAACTTATCACAGTTAATTGCCATATTATCACAAACAGATTGCAAATAATCACTAACTCCATCTTATTGTCACTTTGAAGACAGCGACTGATTATGAGTGGTTGCAGACGTGCTACCAGACTTTGAAGCAGCCATTTCAAAGGCAATGAGATCACAAGTTTATCACACACAGTCACTGACTGTGAAGCAACTAAGAGGTTGTGAGTTTGAGTCATCCTTGTGAGGTATGGTCCTGGCGGCCTTCAAGAAGTATCTCGTACATTACGCAGAGTCAGGAGTAGGACATAAAATGCCTGAAACTGAGTATTTAGATCTGAACTTTTGGTTTGCAGCGATCGCTTGCATATACACTCAACCCGTCTGTGGCCATGTTTAGTAAGAGCTTCCACGACTGGACAGAAAATAAGGAAAAGCATAACAGGCCCACTTTGGCAAAATATAAAAAGACCAAAAAAAAACACACTTCTCCCTCTCACCAATTAAAATTTTTTTTTTTTTTTTTGCTTTTGATATTTTTTCTTTTTTTTGTCCCTTTTTTTCTGTCTGAAACCTTCTTGTACCCTCCATGACCTTTGACCTTTGCTGTATTCTCCACTGGCACTTTTTATCTCATCTATCTGCAAGCTCAAGCTTCCCTCTGTGCTGTCATCCTCTGAGAATACAATCTAAAATGTAAATGTTATCCATGTTGAGCACTTCTAAATAAAGCCTCCTCTTTCCATGTGCGCCGTACGCCAAACCGCCACTACCACAGCCATTAAGGTGCAGCACAAAGACACATAAAGCCTCCAACGTTGTATTCTTCTTAATTATATATGGAAGCCATTATATTCCCCAGATGGCCCGGTATATTTAAAGAAACCAGAGTCCTTCCAACACTTCTCCTCTTAGGGATCTCATACTTAACAGGAGATCTGCTCTTAAGGGAGCCTCCTCTGGGTATGCAGGCTGCAAAAAGCCAATCACAACCCCAGTGCTGCTACACTGTGCCAACGCCGCCCCACCACTCAGGCTCATTACATATATTTGAAGAGCGACTTCTGCAGATGTGCAGAGAGAGCTTTCTGTTAACATTCAAGGGAGCGGAGGACAAATTACTATTTGAATTGCTAAAATGCCAAAAAAAATATGATCGGTTTGAGGTGTTCATTACTTTAAGGATGGCATTCAGTACTTCTGAATACACTTTAAAAGCTGCCACTCGCCAAATGAGTCTGACTTGGCTACTGGCCAAATTAATTTTTTAAAAATTCACAATATGTTAGAGATGTGATGTAAATTCAACTTGTCAGTTGACTTGAAGCTTTGCAGATGAGATTACCCTGACTTCTGCTGCATATTTGGGATATTACACCAAACACAAGTTCTGTCAGCAGTGTTTCAAGTCTTTTTATTTTGAATTTTACATAAGAAGTATCTGAAACTACACGTATGTGCTTTGTCGTGGCTTTGGGGGTTAGTTTCCTGTTCTTAGCTGACAGGAGTGGCACACGGTGTGGTCTTCTGCTGTAGGTTCAGAGATGCTCTTCTGCTTACCTTGGTTGTAACGAGTAGTTCTTTGAGTTACAGTTGCCTTCCTATCAGCTTAAAGTAGTCTGGCCTATGACCTTTGACATCAACAAGGCATTTTCACTCAGAGAACTGACACTCACTGGATATTTACTCTTTTTCTGCCCATTCTCTGGAAACCCTAGAGATGGCTGCGTGGGAAAATCACAGTAGATCAGCAGTTTTGTTCCGTCATTTTAATCACCTTTCTTTTCCATTCTGATGCTCAGCTTGAGCTTCAGCAGGTCATTTTGACCATGTCTACAAGCCTAACTGCATGAGTAGCTGCCATGTGATTGGCTGATTAGACATTTGTGTTAATGAGCACTTGAACTGGTGTACCTAATAACGTGAGCCAGTGAGCCCTTAACAGACAACAGAATAGCTACTTCCCTCCAAAATACAACTGATAGCTGGAAATAAGTAGCTATAACTATCCAGCAGCCTTTATGTTCTCCAAGCTGTCTTTGTCCCTTCTCTAAGTTGGTCAGACTGCTTAAGCTATCGTCAAATATAAGACAACAAGGTACTCTTCTTATTCTGAATGTTGGTGGCATTAGGAGATGTCCGGAGTATGTGGAAGAATATCGGTTGACAGACGTTTGGGGCACATCAGTGTGTACAGTTTTCACCAAAGTTTAAATGCCTTAAATAAAACCATCAATTTACAACTGGGGTAGATTCCAAACCTCATGCAACCCTCAACTGGAGCAGCTGAGAAGATGAATGGTTTAAACATTTTCACCTTTCGCATATATTTAGATCAGTTAACATCTTGAAATTGACCTTGTATTTAATTTGCTCTTTGCAAGAACTTTGGTCTGAAGACACCATTAGGGTTAGGGTAGGTTGGGTCAAAGAGCAGAGCTGTTCCAAGCTAGCACCAACCTAACCTCCATAAACGCATACAGTTTTTTTACACACCTGTGGCAGTGAAATAAAGCTACTGGCTATCATGTGACAAATGTTTAGCTTTTTGTTAGCTTCGGCATGCATGCATGCACAAAACAGGAAATCAGCTCAACAGGAATTCAAAAACTCAGATTTTAAGTGACCAAAGTATTCTCCGTTTGTCTCATCCCAGCCAGCTTCGAGAGATGGTCGGAGGTTTCTTCCTGTTAAAAGGGAATTTTTTTTCTCCCCGCTGTCACCAACTGCTGCTCATAGTGGATCAGTGGCTTGTTAGGTTTGTATCATTGATATTTCACAGTTTTCACTTTACATTATAGAGCACCTTGACATGACTGGTGTTGTGATTTTTAGCTGTACAAGTCAAATTTAACTGAACTGGATATCGGCTGGTGATGCTGGAAGCCTGGAAATATTGGCTGTCGCCCCCAGAGGCCAAGTCATCAGACGATCTGGGTTCCCAGTTTGGCACCAACATAATACCAGGGAGACTGGAACGCAAACGTCCTGGCGACAAAAAACCCAGACATCTTGTACTGACCCACTTTGATGTGTTCAAAGTCACAAAGAAAGTTGAACCGTCTTTGTCTTTATCAACACCAGTATTGTGACACATTTGGGAGCGAAACAGGACATGGGGAAGGAGTTTAGGATTTAAGCGGATCGCCAAAATGCAGGTGAATACAGCGATAACACAGCAACCTCTACAGATCATAAATTAGAACTAAGCCGTCACCCCAAACTGCATTTGTTTTAATGTAAATGAAACATCCTGAGACTCTCAGTAAAACTCTCAGCTCAACTTATGTTAGAATTAGTTCTAATATGCAGCTTCATGCGACTTTTACTGTTTTCCCTTTACACCTTTAAACTCAGCGGAGAGTTGGTTCAGATCCGAACTTCTTAGGAAGACAGACACCGGATGAAAGGTAGGAAACCCCTCTCCTTCCAGCAGGAAGTGCCTCGACACCTCTCTTGCTGTAATTAAAGACGGTGCGGCGCGGGGGCTTTCAGCCGCAATAGCAAGCAGTGACAGGTAATAAAGCACATCGGTTAATTGCAAATGAGCGCACACACCCCCGTTCCATTAGGCATAAATAATTTGGCCACTTGGGTATGTGCCTCCCAAATTACTTATTCTTTTTGTGTCTCAAATTACCTATTCTTTCTGATGTTGCCTTTAGTTGATTAGCAAGCGGCGCGCGCCACTCGCCATTGGCTTTTTCCAGGTTTTCAGCCCGTTTTCATTTTTCATAAGGTGAAGAAGAGCTCGTATCTGATTTGTTTCTGCTTTTGTTTGTGCACATGCTTATATTACCGGCGCAGACGATAATTTATGCAGTTATTCCCAACTTTTGCACTTGTGGTGTGATTCTGTGGCGGGCCTTTCTTCTCACACCTTGCACAGTTCTTGCTTGGGGACGTAGGATGAATATTAAATACAATGGCAGTGGGTTTATTGCTTTGTTTTCATCTAGCACACACATATAGGCACATTTCACATTCATGAAACATTCATTTTTCATGCATGTCTCTGATATACATAAACATTTTCAGGACAAAGGGGAGTACTTGTTTTTCTTACTTGCAGCTGATCCTGGTCATCTTAAAGCCAGAGTTTATTCTTCCCTTGATCTCATTAGATGGTTTACATAATAATGAATGTTTAATTTTAAACAGCCCTGTTTTTGAAATTAATATTTGTCCATTCTGTGTTTAGCTACAGAAAAAAGGGACCTCATAAGTTCCATTTTCCAAACTCCTGTCCTTTCCTCTGTGCCATTTTAGGGCAGATCTCATGTTATTTTATGAGTTTTGCCCACTTCTCATAGTTTTTTAATCACTTGACTTCACAATATGCAAATAGCTTCTAATAACCTGCAGGCATGGCAGGAAACTCTGAAGTCTGGAACATGCTGCATGTCAGCAATGTGCACGCTTGTCATTCAGAGATGTTAGCCGTCTCTTCTACACTTGTGTGCAAAGTAGTCCCATTTTTCCACCTCGTGTTACCAATAGGGTCATTCCAGGAAAAGAAATCAATTACTGCCTCCCATCTGACCCCCCCCCCCTCAGAATCAGCTGACTTTTTTTTTGTTGTTTTGTTTTTTATGCACAATTACTTTAATGAGGCCATGCAAAATTGTACTTTGGTGCCTTTAAATTCTTGTTTTTCAAATATTTCTTGAGCCCTCATGACTTCATAAGTACAGGACATGAAAAATCTGGTTTCTATGACCAACTTTTAGCATCAGTATCATGGAATATGTCATGGTTTCAGTAGCAAAACTGCACTAATTAAATGTCTACACTGTAGTTCAAGAAACAAGCATTGGTACTCTGGATGTGTGCTCTGTTTCTGGAGAAAACGTTGAAAAGGTGCATTTTGGGTAAACTTCCAAGGATCCTGTCACCATGTGGGATAGGTTCCAAAACAAATTGCAGTTTTTACCTACAGTCTGATACCAGGCTCATCTTCTAGAATAGCCATCAATGCCTGCCTGAGAACCTTTTTCTACTCTGACAGCGTTAAGTTGCAGTATAAAAGATAAACGCAGCTGCCGTGATGTCATCCACTGGTGTGTGGGGTGTGTCCTGTTTTGAATCTTGTAGATGAGCGTTTTCATCACTGCCATCTTGATGTTTCGAAACCGTATGTGACGAGGGGGAGATCTGACTGTGAAACCCACTTGTTTGCCAGTAAAATCTTCTGGGTGGACGGTGCTTTTGTTTTCCCTGGTAAGATGCAGTAGCGTTCCCCTACGAATCCCAAACTGTGGCCAGTCGAACCACCGAGGTAACTGCGGAAGCTTTATCCAGCAAAAGACTGAGTACAACGGTCAAGGAGGGGTGAAAGGAGTGGAGGAAGCTGAAAGGAAAGGCAGGTTCTGGACTTTAGAGGGTTCAAAAGTAACTTTCAATGGGAACTATTTCTAGGACCGTACCCAAACAATGAAAATTCAGATATTCGTTAGTTGCACCTTATTATAATTAGGTAAAACTAAACGAAAGAACTAAAATTAGTTGTGAAATTTTTTTTTAATGGAAGATTGTTTCCTGACTTATAAATGGCAAGCAGTGTTTTTTTATTTGTTATTTTTCCAGGGCTGGAAATAAGATTCCATACATTTTAATTATCTAAAATGAAAATTAAAACTATATTTTTGAAAAAAAAAATAGAAGAAGAAGAAAAGAAACTGAAACAATCATGTGAATTTGGAATTTGTTGATTTGGTAAAAATGTATTGATGATGAGGCTTGGATGGACGTGTTTATTGAGATTCTGGATGACTACAAGAGTGTGAGTCAACTGCTTTCAGAAACCTCTGTATTTTGAAACTGGAAACTAAAACTAAAACAGAAGTAAAATAGAAAATCCAAATGACATGAAAATAAAACCTAGTTATAAAATACAAAACTATATCAACTCTGGTTTGTTGTGCTGACATTTGGTTTTTAACTCAAGCAGCTTTTTGAAAATAGGAACCACCGCAGCAAACTGTTGCTGAGTCGGCAGCTTTGTCTCCAGATTTTGTGACTTTTTCATATTCCATAAGTATCCTTTATTTAAAAAAATAATATAAAATAAATTGACACAGTTAAGAAACAAAGCTGCTTATTATTGGGTGAAAGCAGTCTCTGTGTGACTTGAAGCACCTATATTGCTGGCCAGTTTTTCTAAAAGTCCAGTCATATTCATGGTTGAAATGAGAGGTATTTACATGGCAGAAACTGGGAACTAGGTTAACTGCCTGAAATGCATCACAGCTGGACTTCGTCCTGATTGGCTCTCCTCGCTAACGACTGAAATCGCTCCAGTCAGGTCAGTGTGCAGCTTTTGAACTGGAGAGCTTCCACTCAGCACGTTCGGCTAATCTGGACTGGAGCAAGTGCTCCCCAAATACCTGATGAGCGTTGTGATGACTTAACATTTGTTCGCTTTGCACTGCTCTTATTTTAAAGAGGGAATTATTAAGAAAAGTTCAGCGTGTGATCCGTCATATTAAAAGCCTTCTGTGCAGATTTAATTTCCCCCTAAATATGCAGCGAGACTTTCACCAGTCAAACTCCCAGAAGGAGGTGTGATGGTGACCAGACCCCCACCCCTCCCGTCGTCTCTCTCGCCCCCACCGCGTGAGCCCGCATGTCGTCCCCAGGTTGCGACAGCCCTAATTAAAATGTCCTTCCTCATTATCATCGATTGCCCCGTGCATTTTGGAAAACAACTGCAGCGCTGAGCTCTGGCAGCGGCGGCGATGCCGGCCAAATATAGACATGTGACACTGGTCTTTAGCCCCGTCAGATGGTCCCGGTCCGACATGAGAGCGAGGAAAGTGGGGCAGCAGCCGAGTCTCCCCAGTGGACGCTGGACCACAGCTCACAAATACACACACACACACACACACACAAGACCACAGATGGCCAGTGCCCCATTCCAAGGTTCATCAGCCACAGGAAGAAAAAACACAAGAAAAACAAAACTTGCAGTCATTAACGGTATGATTTATTCATTAACAAGTGTGTGCAGACGAGAAAGTTTATAAAAATCTGTGACAGTATTTAGAAATGTTGCTGAAAGCAGAAACAGTCATGTGTCAGTATCAGGCGTACCCTGATGTTAACAGTGCTTTGTTTGAAATCTTTATTGAAAAATAAGAACACTGTCAAGGATTTAAAAAGCCAGAAAGAACAAGTTTCTTTTAGTTTGAGTAAACTTACATACAGACATTTAAAAAAAAAAAGAATTTAATGTCTTTCTGTCCATCTGTCAGCAAAACTAAAAACTGCTAAGTTGAATTTTAGCAAACTTGGTGGAGACGTGGAGCACGGGCAAAGGACGAATGCATTAAAACATCTTTAAAACTGTTAAGCAGGCCATTGGGTTTGACAGGGAACTGTCCCATTTACTTACAGAGTGCATGTAAGTGGCTGAATGTTTTAGGACATGACAGAATAACGTGAGGGCTCCATGGCGCTGTCAAAAAAACTGCAGTTCTTCTAATGGCCACTTGAGGCTGTACCCTAAAGCGAGTCAATCACCACAGCCCCAGGTTAAAATATCCAACTTTGCAGCACAAATAAACATCCGTACAGTCTGCTACAAAAACAGTTTTGGCCTCCACGGTTAGTTTCCCTCTCTGTGACAGCTTCACAGAGGGCGAATCTTTTAAAAACTCACCTGTTTAAATTATATTAAGGCTTAAAATCATGCATAAATAGCAAACTCTTTGCTAGGCATTAATAGGAGGACCTATTAATGGAGGTGAATAATGAATAACTGGACCTCTGCTTTTTTGGGGGCGTTTTTAATGAAATTACCTTAATAATAATAATACAGCTTGCTGAGTGGCACAGCCTGCCAAAGAAGTTTGTGCTCCAGTTTTGGCTCCAAAAAATGAACACTGCAGTAGTCAGAATGCTAACATTTAGGCTCCAAAATAATAGTAACTGGATCCTGAAAGTTGCAGCAGAAATAACTCAACACTGACGTACCATCAGGGGTGCATACGGTGAATGTGCCGACAATTTTAGCAGTAAGGATTCCAGCTTTGGTTCAGTTTTGGCCTCCACCAACTCATCAGTGCTACAGTCACGCTAGGGAAAAGGAGACCGCACCACAAACACATTTACTGTGAGTGTGTGCAATGAACTTTGAAATGGTTGCTTCAAAGATGAAGACCGAGACTGTGACCACTTGCAGCCAGTTGCCATCTTCAAAGCATCTTGGTTGCATCAAAATGGCAATAAATCCGAGTCATTCTGCTGTCAGTTTAGCGATTGAACAATTTGGCATTTATATGTAGTGTTGTGAAAATATGGTGATCAACTGATAAATTGGTGAAAATTGCAAATTGTTGCTGTCTACTGGCACAGGAAGTCACATTAACTGATTATAGTCAGAGTCTAGGCAGAAGCTCATAAATCTGAAAAAGAATTTCCTCCACAAATATTAATGTAGTTGCTGCAGGACTGCAACTTACCTGCAAAATGACATGTGCTCGGCAACCTCGCTTTATATAGGAATACAACCAGAATACAATCATTTGGCAACCAGTTGATTTGAGTCCCCTACTGCAAAAGAGACACGTTGCAGACAAGTTGCGCTCATTGGACAGACTTGCTCACTTTGCTTGCAAATTGTTGCCAATCTGTCTGCATTTCTAATTTACATGGCAGTTATATGCAAACCTTCGCCAGTCAGGGTGATTGCAGTTAGTCCGAGTCAGGCCTCGATTTGTTTGGAGACAAATTGCCTCCTTCCAGGCAACCTGTGCTTTCACCTTTGTGATCACAAGTGGTCACTGCAACAGCTTGCAACCGGTGTCCTAATGCAAAAATATAAATAAATAACAACCAGTGCATTCATGGGGAACCACTGATTTTTACTCTAGTGTGACGGAGACATTCTTCATCTTTATGTGCTTCTGCTGGTAACCAACTAAGCTGCCACTGGAAGCAATACTAATGAAAGTGTTGATTCTGAATTAAAACGAGTCTAGTTATGGGCCAGAAACCAAAAAAATCAGCTGAGAGACACCAAAACCTACACTCTGTGCATTTGTCTGTACATGAAACTCATTAAATGTTACTTAAATCCCTTTTAACCCCTTTATGTAAAACGTGAAGTAGTGCAGCTTTAGAATTCATTGACTTAAAGGGGTTTCTAATTGACCTGAACATTCAGGTCTTAAAATATCCAGAAACCATAAAAAGGCTCAGAACAGCAACATGTTGCCATCAATCATTCATCAGCCAACGTGGGCACTGAAACACGTCACCCAATAAATGATTCATGGGAACATATTGCCTTCCATGGACCGTTTTCCTCCTTAATTTTAGACATTATTTCTATAGCAGGAGACTGTACGTTGTATTAGGGAACAAATACCTCACTGCCCCTTTAAACGCCAGCGTGCATTTTTATAACCGAGGCTTCGGACTTCTCTTGCTTGACGGACAGATGGATGGACGAATGGACAGACTGTGTCAGGCAGACAGACACACAGGCATGTCAGAGGAGGCATGATGCCGGCTGGCGAGGCAGGAGAGAGGGAGCATCTGCCCACGGGTTTGAGGAGCAGCCATGGCTTCTGTGAATCAGGATCTCCCCTGACGCCGGTGGCGGGCCAAGAAGGGCCGCATGAGTGCCAGTGGGTCAGGGGAATCACAAATGGTTCAACATATCATCACCTAAAAGGGCCGAATTATTAAGACCCTTTGACATACATTCGACAGAATAGCTGCATTTAACTTTTAAGTAATCTAAATTCCATTTGTTTTATTCGTAAGACACCATAATTTAAAGGGATAGCTGTGTCTTACCCACTCAGTCAGTTTGCTGGACTGCTAAAGCGGTGGTTCAGACTATACAGATCATTTCAGATTTTGAGAAATCTTTCCCAAACTAAATGCACATAAAAATATACCAGGAGTTGTTAAAATGCAACAAACAGAAACCCTGCATCTTGTCAACCATTGGACATTATGTTTGACGTCGCTGTGAGGATCCCAACGGATTTCATCATTTTCTACCATAAAAAAACTCTGCATTTAGTTGATATGACCCTATGTTGGGGCATTACAGAGGAGATTTCCAACCTGGAGGTTAAATCTACATCACTAGTTTCAAGTCTTATTATTACAAGTTGATGCCTATGTTCTTTTTACAAGCTCTTAAGACTTTTCTCCTTGGAACTCTCCCATGGATGCCATTTTTGTCCAGCCTCTTTCTTACTGTTGAATCATGAACTTTGACCTGGCCTGCAGTTCTTTAGATGCTGTTCTGGGTTCTTTTGTGACCTCCAGGATGAATCGCTGATGAGCTCCTGGAGTAATTTTGGTAGGCTGGCCGCTCCTGGGAAGGTTCACCACTGTTCCAGGCTTTCTCCATGTGTGGATAACGGCTCTCACTGTGGCTCTCTGGAGTCCCAAAACCTTTAGAAATGGCTCTGTAACCTTTTCCAGACTGATAGATGTAAAAGACTTTGTTTCTCAGTTGACTCTTTAGATTGTGTGCTGCTTTTTTAGATCTTTTAGCCTGCTTCACTTATAGTCAGACAGGTTCTATTTAAGTGATTTCTTGATTTAGCAGAGTTTGCAATATTCAGGCCTGGGTGTGGATAGTGAAATTGAACTCAGCTTTCCAGAAATGTGGTTAATCACAGTTACTTCATGATTTAACAAGGGGGGGGGCAATTACTTTTTCCTACAGGGCCTGCTAGGTTGGATAAGAAAAAAATTCCCTTAATAAATGAACCATCATTTAAAAATTTCATTTGTCTAGTATTAAAAGGTGTTTGATGATATGAAACATGTAAGTGTGACAAATAATGCAAAAAACTAAGAAATCAAGAAAGAGGCAAATACTTTTTCACAGCACTGTATACTGCCTATGTTTTGGTCATTTTTAACAGGTACTCATTTTATTCTTCCGAGGCAATAAAAAGATCTCTCACACTGCCTCTTTAACTGAGGACACTTCTTAAAATGAAGCCTTGAAGGGCAGAGTGCACACTCGTCCGAATTCCCCACGCCCGATTGCCATAGCTTGCCCGAGTGCATCTCCTCCTCCCTGCTGGTTATCTACGGAGAGCCACAGAAACCAGAGCAGTGGGGGCTTACCAACCAAACACAGCCTCAGCCCATTTGACCACAGGGGAGGCCTGTCAATGGCCCAGATAGTTCTGGTAATTTCCCAGCGTTGACTGCTGCTGCTGCTGCTGCTGCTGCTGCTGCTTTTGCATATTCAGAGAGGGAATCAAATATGGAGGGACTCCCTTTGTTCTGGTATGTGTGTGTGTGTGTGTGCGTGTGTGTTTGCATGTGTGTGCGCTGGATCGCTAGGGCAGGGCCGCGCCTCTCCTCCGTGGAAACGCCTTGAAGTGGAGAAAGGAGTCAGGTGTATTTGAAATACTGAGGAGAGAGGGGAAAAGAGAAGTAAACAGGATTAGTGTTATCAGGCGCACTTGCAAGGGGACATGCACACACACACACACACACACATCCTGTATGCATTTGCAAATGCACACTCTCACAAAAGGAATTGCAAACAAAACATGAATAAGCAAAGCAATGAAGCATCCTCTTGATGCTCTGGCCTCAGCCGGAGAAATATTACCCCGTTCGGACCACAAGGACAAATAAGTGTTTTTCTTAATCTAAGCAGTTGAGCATGATTTCTGAATGGCACGATAATTGACCTAAATGCTCCCCCTTTCTGAGCGCAGTGACAGCGACTCATGGCTCATAATGGCGTGAAAGCGCAGGAGGCGAATATGAGGGATCCGCTGTTGCTTCAATTGCAACCAAACAGGCGATCGGTTAAAATAAAAAAGTGCGCTCGCCACTCGAAACGTCAGGAAAATGAGCGCATGTGCGTGGGTGTGTGCACGTGCCTCCCCCCGCGGCGCCCTGAAGAATGAACGTGATTTCCTGAAACTTGTTTCTGCG
>JAMQGT020003634.1:0-16365 GCA_024447675.2 Pterophyllum scalare | reverse complement strand
TCGTGAAAAACAAGACGCAGATCATCGTTGTTTGCTAAAAAAAAAAAAAAGATCTATAAGGGAGAAGTAGTTACTAAAGTGCTCTCAAAAACAAAGTTGAAAGTAGGCTGACAAATATCAGAGTTTGCCATTTATTGCTCTTAATGCAGCTCCTCAGTTAAAGATGTGCACAGAAGAAAAAGATCTACAACTCCACCCATAAAGATCAAAAACCAAAAATTATTTAAATCTGGCTGAAGTCCCCTTCAGGGCAATCTACTTGGGTATCAGTGCACTGCTTTCTATTTTTAGATCACTCAGTGGAAGTCCTGTTCTCACAACTTGCCCATCTGTGATGCACGGGATCTTCTCCAGTGTGTCAAAATGGTTAACCTTAAATCTGACTTTAAATTCTGGAAAGAGGATCAAGTCACAGGATAGTGGGACAGGTGGTGAGCAAATGTTATGTTACTGTGGCCAAAAACAAAAAAAGTGATGGAGGGATGGCGCACACCACAGTTACGGTTGCTTCTGCCTAATGCGCTCCATCAGATGCCTACATTAGTGTTGACAGTCTGACTCTTGGAGATGACTTCACAAAGCACGACCCCATGTATTTAAATAATTTTTTTTAAAAAGCACGAACGACAACAGTGAGTTCCAGGGAGTGATTTAAATATAACAGAAGGGAGCAGTGCAGATGTGCACAAAACGACCACGGCAACAGGGAGCTAAGTCAATGTTAAATCAAGTGTGGCCACATATAAAAGTCTGTGTAAGTTTATAAAACTTTATGCGGCTTCGGAGGGATCTGAGAAAAAACTGAGGAACCACCTCAACCGATGATCCATCAGTGTGAGTTGTGCTGGGCCGAAGATTGTAAAGCTGTGATGGAAAATATTTGGATGTGTGAGAAAAAAGCTTACCTGACTCCTGTATCCCACCCCTCATCTCCACTTAAGGTTAGCCACTATTACCATAACTGGTGCTCTAACCTGCCCTAGCAGGTTGTAACAAGAAAGAGGAATGAACTTTAAAAATAAAGATAGCATTTCTTTGCTCTGTCATATCACATTTAATGCTTTTCTTCAATTGTCACCTGTGAATTTGACTGCTTTTGAGATAAATCTGCATTGCAACCTTAAAAAAAAACACAGAAGATAAAAAAAGAGATCTCTGTTGCATGATTCGCATCTCAGATGTGTTAAAGCTTTCAATCCCATCCCTGCTCTTCTGCCTCTCCTTATCTACATCTCCACTGTGATTGGTTTGGATTTAACAACAGACCCCAAATTCATCTTATCACTGCACTTGGAGACAACAGTAACTCTGCCTGATATTTCATATCTGCTATAAGTACTACCGGAATTCTAAGATAAGTTGCTAATAAAATTCATGCTGGTTCAACTGTGGTAATTTTGAGCAGGACAAGCTCTGCTGCTGCTTTGGAGCAGCATGGTGTCTCTGCTTGGTCCTTCTTCCCTCCTCCTCCACCGGCACAATCACACATGCCTACTGTAAACATTTACTTTTGCCGGACACACACACACACACACACACACACACACACACACACACACACACACACACACACAAACAACACCCACCCACACAAACACACACCTAAGACACATTTACACTTGCCAACTGCTGTTTTGCACCCAGCAAGACATTTTACAGCAAGTGGATAATCACTTTTTCAGGTAAAGTAAAAGGTTTGGAATCCTTTACATGTTCTGCTCTTGTACAAACACACAGGCAACACGCCCTCATACAGATGTGCCATCTTCATTCACAGTAACAAGAACTTGCGGCATAATGGAAAAACTTCCAACAAAATAAAAGATTTTGTTATAAGTGAAAAAGCAATATCTCTTTCTCTTCCCCTCTGTGGCCTTTTTAATGGGGAGGGTCATTTCATTTGATGTTTCTCCAAAATAAAATAAATTGTGTTCTCTGAGTGAGGGTCCCTTCCTTTATTCCCCTTGCTACCAATGTATTTTAGAAACCTCTATTAGTGGAGGTAGAAATAAAGCAGAGAGAGGGAAATTCAGCAACAGAAAATATTTCTTGGGGACAGAAATGGTCATAAAAGCAAGGGAAGGGAGAGACATGCAGAGGAGAATTTTCTTCATATTCCTTTGTGAATGTATAATGGCCTTTTGCTATTTCTGCATCAAACCAGTAAGGTTTGTGGCTCCCAATGTTGCTCCTCATGTCTTCAAAAACATTGCAATACCTCACACACCTTTCACGCCGATTATTAGAACATTTTTTTTAGCCATTCTCACAGACGTCACAGAGGTAACGCAAAGATGAATCTGTGCTCATAGCTGTAGCATGAGCCAAATTCTAGCACTTGAGGAATTTTTAATGACCATTTAGAGTCTCGTTGTCGTCCTGCAAGTGAAAACAAGAAAGCCACTCACGGCAGGGGCATCATGGCGGCTGTTGTCGTGGAGACAGGATCCCGGCGAGGATAATTGCTGGAGGGGCTTAGCAGTGTGGGCCACCTGCCGCAGCATTTGGCTGGGATCTGTGTGTCTGTGTGAGGGAAAAGAATGTGTTTGTGGATGTTTGTGTACGTGCATGTGTGTGTGTGTGTGTGTGTGTGTGTGTGATCCCAGCATATATATGCTGGGCCTAGCCAGGGAATAAGGAGGTGGAATAAGGAGGACACAGGCATACAAAGGGTTTAAACCTAACCTCATGTAAGTCTCTCACGGGGGATAAAAATCTTCCAGCTTATTACAGTACATATCACCTCCAGAGTAGTTAATCCTAAAGGGCTCGCTGAGGTCGGAGTAGACTAGCAAACATTTTCGACCTGACGCTGTAGCATACTGCAATGATCCCTCATGTTGTCTTGTACTCACACGCTTTCTGTGTCAGAGAATACAGGAAACGCTGTCTCAGGTACACTTCAGGAGCTAACCTATATGTGCTCTATCTAGGACAGTGTGACATTGTGATCATTTTCAATAGGATTTGCAAGTCAAGGGTCATCCTCAGACAAACAAGCGTACTAATCTTACTTCAAGTGTGTGTAAACACGTGTCTGGACTGGGGTCTGGAATGAAGGGCGCAGAAGCAGCTGGGCCACCACAGAGCTGCTACTCTCACTCTGAGGCTCGCTATAACCCTCTTCATCTGATCCTAATGACCTTTTCTGGTTGCAGTTGCTTATGAGCATTGTAGATGATCATCTTAAGTGTGTTTGCGTTGACAGCAATCTCTATCTGAGTCAGTGCAGCAAGAGATAATTGGGTTATCAGATAGGGAACAATGCTGCTATGTTGCTCCAGTGAGCAGAGAGATAGATTATCTGCAGTTTCTGGTATAAAGATACCATGGCTGTGTCTTCATATGCATTATGATCCTGCACAGCGTCTTTTGTGCCATACAGCTTCTCTCAGCACCAGCTCAGCGTTTGCTTATGTTTGGAGTTTTCCCTCTCTGCACTGTCACCATAAATCAGATGATTTATAATCTCAGCCTCACAGGATTGTAACTTTTGCTTTTGTTATCAGGCCACTAGAGTGAGTTTGAGTGACTGCTCACTTCTCTGTAGCACAGTCCAATGACTTTATTCAAAAGTCACTGGCAGAACAATAAAGCAAAAAGACTTCCCTGACCACTTCTCTTATTCTCCATCTTTATGAGCCGTATGTTACAAGCACTCAGATATCCATGAAACATTTGCACCTGAGACCCAACTCAAGCTTATTAGCAGCCGCATCAGTTTGAGGGTGTTTAGACACCCTGCTGACACCAGCCGTCATTTTCCACCAAGAATGAAACTCCAGACTATATACGGCCATCCTTTAAACCCTGCAGGGGGTCAGTGTTTGATAGTCAAACACACGTTTGGGATGAAATCATCAGGCAATCGAATTCTGATGTGTTTAAATTAAATCAGCTGCAGCATTACATTACATTAGTTAGTGTAATTCATATTCGCAGTGTAATTTCAATATCCAGTCATGACTACAATTTGGCTACACAGGAAGTAATTGAGCACATATAATCAAATGTCTACTGTGTTTGCATAAAGAAATTTATTACATTTTGGCAATATTTTTAACAACACACAAGATATTGCATGTGCTGTGACTTTAGCTAGGTTTAAAAAATCACTGGGTCTTATAAAGGTAAAGGAAAATGACTCAATGATATCACCCCCAGACTCCAAATTTAACTAACTGAACAATTATGTCATGTCTTCTTCTGCTAATTCTTGTTTTGCTTTGTCTTTTTCTTCTGCTTTTGCTTCTTCTTCGTTTAGCAATGATGGTGAGCAGTTTTATGTAGTTACAGTTTATACAGTAATGAATTAAGATAGGTTTTTCACAGATAAGGTGGCTTTAAAAAACATTTGTTTGCATATCCTATTGTATACAGAGAAGTATGTCACTCAGTAAAAAGGTGGTGTTTTTTTCCTGTTGTTGTTTTTTTTTTTTGTCTAATTAAACACAAGCATAAATAATATTGTAGATCCTTGTGGTGAATCTTTAAAACCTCTCATTGGTTGTTACTGTTCTGAGCATTTGTGATATGTGATGTTCTTCATCACCACCTTCCACTACATGCGGCAACCCCCAAGGATCTGTATTAGGTCCTCTTCTTTTCTTATTATCCATATCCCCCAGCTCTAGCTTTCAGAAACACCCTATTCACTATCACTGTTATGTGGATGATGCTCAGTTTTATCTTCCTGCCACACTTGAAAATGACTGTTCAATGAAGAACCTCTTAGACTGTTTGGATGATCTCAAATTCTGGATGGCTAAAATTGTCCTTCAACTAAATGATACCAAGACCAAAAAATATCTCATTTGGCCCACCAAACTCTACAAATACCATAACAAAGGCACCTAGTCCACATAGCTTTAAACCTTAGTTAAAAATCTTGGCATTTCTATGCAAAGTTCCTTGACTTATAGCCCTTTAAGACATATAATAGAACAAGTACACCAGACCATATCTTTACATTTATACATGCTGTAGTACCATCATGTGAAATATTTAACTCACCATAAATCAATAAAATCTTCAGAACAGTAATTCTAATAATATGTATGAAGGAAATCCATAGTAACTACAAAAAGTAGCTAAAAAGTGCACTAACCCACAAAGAAATTGCAAACCGTTTTTTGTATCTACATATTATACTAGATACATAAATGCCATAGCTGTACATGCTAATGAACACGATAAAGCACACAGAGTACTTTTTGTTGTTAGTGCTTTTTTACACAATTTCTGTTAGAGGAAGGATACAGCACTCTGGGACATGTTGAATGCATGATATCTAAGTTTAAATCCTCTGGTTTTATACGCAAAAAGAATTTTTTTGCGCTATCGTGTGTGGTTGCACTTCTACCGGCATTTAAAAGCGTTAGTAGTTGGGTGCTCCAGCTGGTCAGTAGTGTTGTCACAGACTCAGCTTTCACCAGCTGAGAAGCATCACTAAATTAAAGCTCCTTTATTTCAACTGTTATTCCTACTGTTTTTATTTATTTATTTTATTTGCCTCATTTTCAAATTTTATCCCTGGGTTTTATACGGTTTTGTTCATTTATCATACTTTTGCTATACATTCTATCATTATTGGATTTTTTTCTTTGCTTTTCTTTTTATTTCATTGTTTTAAATTTGTTTTTGTTGTTGTTTTATTTGAAGAGCTTGAATGTGAATGTCTATGTGGAAAGCACTTTGGGTCAACTCTTGTTTTTTTAAATGTGCTATATAAATAACAGTGACATGACTTGACATTGGGTAAACATAGTAAAAGTTGTGCCTACCTTTCACTGTATGCAGAATTTAGTGACCTGATAGAAGACATTTGCACTTCTCCTTCAAGTTTTCAAAAACCTTTAGAGCCTTCTCTTGGTTCTTTAGTGTAATTATAATCCATCCATCCATCCATCCATCCATCCATCCATCCATCCATCCATCCATCCATCCATCCATCCATCCTTTTCAGGGTCACGAGGGGGCTGGAGCCTATCCCAACTGCCAACAGCTGCTGATGACCTCTACAGGGTGTACCCTGTAGAGGTCATCAGTCTGTTGTAGGGCTAACATAGAGAGAAAACCATTCACACTCATATTCACACCTATGGCCAATTTAGAATCACCAATTAACCTAACCCCACTAACTGCATGTCTTTAGACTGTGGGAGGACAAGTTTATTTATGTAAAAATAATGAAAGTCAAAATAATATTATTGAACTCCTTACTTCAGTCATTACACATTAAGTACTGGGATCTCACTTGCAGGGTTAGGGTTAAAGTTTCAGTAGCCTGCTCAAGAACGTTCTATAGGCCAGATATTTGATACCACTGCAGTGTAGAGGTGAATCTTTACTTTGTCTATTTTTTACCGCAGCCGTCTTTGTTTTGTAAAATTTGAAAATCTAGAAACTAATTATTGAACAAAATCTGTTTTTTTCTTCCTGTTGTAGTTATTTTTGGCCTAATTACTATTATCTTACCAAATGACATTTGAAGTTGAGCTGGTGCATTCTTAAACACTACAATTAGAAACAGCACAAATGCTAAAAGTAAAAATAATAGGAAGCAAAAAAAAAAAAGAAGAAGAAAGGGGAGGAGGCAGGAGAGAAGCAGGGGCGGTAGAGGTGGAAGAAAAAGAGGGATATTTATACTCTCGACTCCATCAAGAGCTTGTTAAGCACGCAGCAGTAAGATTCAGAACGATGGCTGGATTTCCAATAAATAAAAGAATAAGGATGACATCAGCTGTAAAATGCAATCACTTACTACAAGTGGAGAAAACAAGAGAAGAGGATGAAAACACAGCTGAAGTTTCAGGCTTGAGTTCTTATCCTAAATAAAAAATATATAGTCTATATTTAAAGCTGTGGAAACATAACTAATCATTTGTTAAGTTAATTAATAATTTCAAAATGAAAGTGTACAGGAATGTAATGAAAGATGCCAGTTTAAGTGGATGATAAAGTGAATGCTTGGACAAATAATACAAAAAATGACTTCTTTGATGCGATTAATGGCTTACACTACATACTGTAGAAAATAATAACTCTTAACAGTCTAATTAGTGCATCCTGGGGGCACGATAATGCTTCTGTACGTAAAACAATCCAAACAGCACTAGAGCTGATTTTTGCAAATTAAGCGCCAAGAGAAATGGCTGAGGATCTGTGGGATTTCCTTGTGTAAATATTTTTACTTGGGTGGTGATGGGGATGTCAGACAACTGGCTTAAAACAGTCACCTACATCAATTCACTGAAATGTCTGCAAACATTTTCGCATGAGGAGCCAGCATGTGTGGAATTAAAGACTCGTGGAAATGTGTAAAAGTTGGTGGAGTTGAAAACTCTTAATGATAGTTGATGCATAACTTTGGCATTTATCACACCTAGTTGTTAATTTACATATTTGGCAAGTCACAAAAATGATTATCGCCAAATTATTTTACTTGTTTTCCACTAAAATCTTAGATCATGCAGAACAATAGCTGCACATAATTATTGTTGTATTGATAGATTTTATAGATATGTGTAGACAGTCAGCACTTGGTTAAGGTTAGTAAAGGATTATGGTCTTTTTAATATAGAAATAGTCTTGAGGCACAAAATGAACCTTGTAGATTCAGGCAACAGGATTGTGTTGCCTAAATCTACATTAACTCCACCACCGTGTATCCACCTCCCTGTGGCTCTGGTGCAGTACATATGCTAAATATAGCACTTCATTCACTCAACCAAACACTGATCCTGAATGTAATCCAGCAAAAGATTACATCTGTCACCATAAAACTGCTGGGAAAGCTGTCCTGTATTACATATATAAGGTATTGATGTACCTGATGTTTTTGTTTTGTTTTGTTTTTTGAGAACTTGTAAATCTGAGTTAATGGAAGATGAATTTGTCTTACTGGCAAAAAGAGAAGATGAGATGCATGAGACATTCTTACAGAAGCATTTCTTCGTGCAGGTGGAAAGAGGCTTGTAGCTCTCTGTGAGCAGCGTGACTAATCCTGTTGACTTTTAGTTGTGTAGAGGGGCAGCAACTTGAAAGTCTTGGCATCACTAGAAGAGGAGGATCAATTCTCTGGAGTTAAAAGTGCAGCAGCACTCTGCTGTCTATGCAAAGACAGTGATGATGCACGATCCTCTTGACCTTCACACTTCCTGTTGTGTTGTTTGGCAAGTTTACTTTTAAGCTCTCTGTCCCTCGGTGCATTGGCAAGGCACTCCTCATTCACTTACACATCTCTTTTTTTGCCCTTTTGGGGGGATAATATGGAGGATTTTAGTGTTGAGCTGTAGACATTGTGGGAATAAATATGTATCTTTTGAATCAGTATTTGTACTGAAAAAAAGGAACATCCCGATGATTATGAATAGAAATTGTAATTCCTTAGCTTAACATAATTTTCAGTTGCAGTAATGATGGCTGCAGCTACTTCAGGGACCGCAAATCCATTTTTTAAAGCAAAGACATTTTGTTGTCTTGTCAATTGAGAATTTGTTGAGTCTATTTAGGGATGGATGACCAGATGAGAAAAGCAAGCAACTGCTCCAGGGACTCAAAGGCCCCAGTGTCAGTGTGAATTTGCAGTAATCTAATAAAAATGCAATTTTCGGTAATACGCGCTGTATAATCAAGTATTCCTTACTGTTACTCTTGTTAGAGCCATTCTCAAACCCTGATTGAAATCGTTCCTCTCTGTCTTCTGTCTTTTAGGAGAACCCATACATGTGCAGTGATGAGTGTGATGCCTCCAATCCGAGACCTTGCCCACCCTCCTCAGCTGATGCAGGACAATGAGCGCACTGGCCCAGTCACCTACTGGCAGACTGTAACATGGCGAAGCCACCCAGCGCCCTTGTTGGCCAACGTCACCTTGTCCTGGAACAAGAGTCTGGAGCTCACAGACGACATACAGATCACCTTTGAATATGGCCGGCCTACGATCATGGTTCTGGATAAGTCCATGGACCACGGACGCTCCTGGCAGCCCTACCAGTTCTACGCTGATGACTGTCTGGAGGCATTCAACATGCCACCCAAACGAGTGCACGATCTCTCGCCCGCTAACATCACACGTGTTTTCTGCACTGAGCAGTACTCGCTCTGGGTCGGCTCCAAGAATGACAAGAACGTGAAGTTTGAGGTGCGGGCACGCTTTGCTGTGTTTGCTGGACCTCGGCTACAGAACATGGACAACCTGTACACCCGAATGGAAAGTATGAAGGGATTGAAGGACTTCTTCACCTTCACCAATCTTAGGTTGAGGCTGCTCAGGCCTTCCCTTGGAGGCACCTATGTTCAGAGAGACAACCTACTCAAGTACTTCTACGCCATTTCTAACATCGAGGTACCTGCCAGGTGAGAGCCACTGTTGACTATGTCTGGATACACAATCACACCTTTAAATATAAAATTTTAATATAATTTAAGATAAGAAATTCTTTGGGGAGAAAACAATACATCATACTATTAAAACGTTATGCTTTAGAGATTTGCAAAAAACTCTCAGAGGAATGCTGGCAAAGTATTAAAACTTAAAATAAAACCATAAATTTAGTAAATAGGAGCCATTTTATTTAGTCTGCTTAATTATAATGCTTTGATAAGACACCTGCATCCTCTCTAAAACCAAACATTACTCTTAGTAAATTCTTCAAGGACACAAATAAATGTTTTAGGATAGGAACAGATTATCAGCAGCTAAAACTCTTAAAAACTGGTTAAAGTTCTAGACCAGTCGCCAGGGAGAAATCTATATTCTGTGACAGGTTGGTGAGTGGTTGCTGGAGGTTACTGGCAGTTGTGAAATTAGTCAAAAAAGCTGGATATGGTGCTGCACCAAAAACCTTCTTGCAATTGCTTTGGTTGCTAGCAGATTTCAGTGGTCACTTGTAGTTTGTCACATAGACACAGACCTGTCTGCTGGGAATCAAAGCACTTGCAAGGAGGTTTATGATGCAGTACTCTTTATAAGCGATTTCACCTAGTGACAGACAACCTCCAGCAACCACTTGCAATCACTTGGCAACTGGAGGTTGCCAGCTGGTCTCTAGGCCTATGTGAATGAGGTGTTAAGTGGCTAGAAAAGGCTGAAGGTAAGTTGCAAACCAAATGTAATTATAAATGAAAAACAGCATTTTGACAAGAATGATCGACATGGTTTCTGATTAAAATATTAAACACCAAAACAAAACGACAACCGTTCAATCACATAAGTGACAGTTTTCCATTTCATGTAACCTCTCAGGGTTCCAAGGGATTATGTTAAATCTTAATTCAACATCAAATTAAAATCTCACTGACTCTTTTAGCAAATCTTGAATGAAGCGCTTTTTTTAACTATAACTTTTAACTATAAATATATAAAGAAGCTAGAAATACAACAGTGTTTGGGGTGGATTTTATTATATTTGCTCAATTTTACTGTATTTAATGCTTGTTTTTCAAGCTGTACGTTGTCTCTAAACATCAGGTGTTTGCAGTCCTGTTGCCACAGATGTATAAAATCAAGCACCTAGTCATGCAGACTGCTTTAACAAACATTTGTGAAAGAATGAGTCGTTCTAAAGTGCTCACTGAATTCAAGCGTCGTACTGTAAAATGATGCCACTGTTGCAACAAGTCCATTTGTGAAATTTAGATATTAGATATTTGTGAAAGTTAGATATTACAGTGAGGGATCACATCAAGTTACAGAGCAGGGGTCATGAGTCCTGAGGCACACGGTGCATAAAAGTTGGCAATGCTATGCCAATTCAGCAACTGCACAATTCCAGTCCTCCTTTGGCATTAAATATCAGCACAAAAACTGTGTCCTGGGACCTTCATCCAATGAGTCAAAGGTTTCTTATTAGTTCTTTTTTTAATTTATTTGACTTTTTTTTTCAGTTTAGTTTTAATTATCTTTCAGAGTGGATTCGCTTGTTTCAGTTCCATTGTTGTGACAATGTTTCGTTTTTATTGGTTTCAGTGTAAACTTGAATTTTCGGCTATGGGGGTATTTTTTTGATATTGATTGCTTGGACACATAGACCTAACAGCTGTTATATGGAGACCTTTGCGTACTTACTGATTTTTCACACAACTTGATCCAAATAACAAGGAACCTGTATACATCACAGTAACGATTAACCAGATCATTTCTCCGCAGAACAGTTGTAATGCCATTGAACTAGAAAAAGTGTGGTTCACTTTCAGTCGTTGATGATATACATGCAGTGGGATGTTTCTCTGTACTCACACTCTTTGGCAGAGTACAGTCAATGTCTTGGAGAGAAGCCGCTTGGACCAATAGGCAAAATTTTCAGGGTAGCTAATACAGAATTTTAGCTAGAGAATGCAACATCCAGCACTACCATTAAATTTGAGAGTGTTATTTTTACATGCATACATTGGTCTTTATAAAGTTATGTGTACAGATAAGGGTTTGATAAGAGATTAATTAATCCAAGCATCTTTGCAGACCAGAAGTATGGAGCCGATCATATTTTATGTTCGTAGTTCAGTGTTACTTCTGTCCTTTCCTGCACTCAGACATGACAGAGAAGGCATGTTCACCTGCCAGTGAACATTTCCTCTGTTCTGACATTCAGCCACACACTTTCACACACAGCAACTGTGATCTGAGGGCATTTCAAATGACCCCCCCCACTCTCTCTCAGCCTGAGTTCTGGTCTGCCTGTCACCGGCCTGTGAAGACAATGATTAATGACAGAAACACATGGCCTCGGTGGTCGAACGTAAACTGCCATCCACATTCTGCCAGAGGAGCCGGGAACCCTTACATGGCAACTTTGTGACAGTGAACGATGCCCGGGCCGTCACGCTCCTGCTTAGCATCAACAAGCCATCTTTCCTGCCTTTCAGAATTCTTCCAGAATTATTATTCCAATCAATACAGCAGGCTGACATTTGAATGGTATTTAACATCCTTGTTGGGATGGCATGGACTCGGAAGAAGACGGCATAGTGAGTGAGTGAGTGAGTGGGGGTGTGTGTGTGTGTGTGTGTGTGTGTGTGTGTGTGTGTGTGTGCGCGCGCGCGTGTGTGTGAGAGAGCACTAGAAACAGACAGGGGTGGTGGGTGTGAAGGGGAAATTGAAAATGAGCTACAGTTTGAGTGGGGCGTTGACCGATGGGGCATTTGTGTGTGTGTGTGTGTGTGTGTGTGTGTGTGTGTGTGTGCGTGTGTGTGTTGAGTCAAGGTATGAGGGGGTGGGGAGGGGTTGGGGGGAAGGCGTGGGGTGGGGTGGGGGGTTGTTTGATGAAGTCCTGAGTGGATGCTGACACAGCATGCACACACATACACACAAACACACAAACAGCCCTCTGGCAGTGGTGAAAGGGCCTGCAGGTATTGATCACAGCCACTTTTCAGGCTCAGCATAGCATCAGAGAGGGGGAGGGATCAGCCCCGGGGTGCAACGGCCCCTTAACCGAACCAGAATATCAACCAAACTCATAAAATGTAACAATCAGCCATTCTCATTTTGATATATTAATTTCTTTATTTAGCGGTCCACAAGTGCACAACATCTAAGAATTTATCACATATGAAATCCCTGCTGTGCCACTGCTTGAAACAGCTACACCTACACTGTTAGCGCTGAGAAATTTCTCTTTGTATATGTCTCTTAACTTCTCTCTTCATCCTTAGAGCTGGGCTAGTGTTGTGTTGGATCTGGTGACAGAAGAGCCAAATTTAGCTCTGTGGAGATGACTGAGGCCAGTCCGTCTTCCGCCCTGGCCACCCACCTCCCGTAACATAATCACTAATCGATAAGTTATTCTGGGCAGCCAGGAGGAGTATTAGGTGATAGTGGTGGGGGGTCCTCAACAGTACAGTACAATCAGGAGTGTCTGATGCTTACGGCTGGGAAATTGATTTTGGGGAGCGAGACGATTAGTCAGTGTTCCCTGGACAAAAGGCTAAGCCATTCCATCTCATCTCATCTGGCCTTAGTAACATATTAGGATTTCCAATGCTTAAAATTTGAATAATGAATATTCCACTCCGCTGGAGCTCCGTCGGGGACAGCGCGCTGAAATGGGTTTTATACGATCAAGCCCGAGTGGCAGTGTACCGCAGGTCGCAGCAGTAATGAGATATGCTAGTGTTATCGATGGAAAGAGGCTTGTAGTCACTTCCTGACCGTATTGTATGTCCCTGGGCCTCTAGCTGTGGCTCTCTGACTGAACCCAGTTAAAAGTAATTGTTATTGGTTAACTCTTTTTTTTTAAAAAACCCTGAATTGACCGTGGACAGAGACAGCAAAGTAGGCTCTTTTCCCATCAACCGGTGTAAGATGTTACCTCTGTGGAAAGTGTTTCTCTTTATCTGACGCTGCATTGTCAGAGTGACTGGCCAGGCTCTAAAAAGCTGGCACAGGTATGCGGGAAGTCAGGTACTGGGAGCTAAATGTTGCTGCTTTATCAATAAATACGTAACCTGATAGGCCATTAAGTGCAAACGCAGGCAAGCTGGATTTGATGAGAGTGAGGCTGTAAATTTAGATTTGTGGACGTGATGAAAACACTCCAGCAAACCGGATCTTGGGCAAGTGGCAAGAGGGCACCTAGGGTAGAGGACAGCCAGAGGTGGAGCAGGGGTTTTGAAGTGGGCAGAGTGAAGAGAAGGTCAAACAGAAGCAGCACAGGGAAAGGTAAATTGGATAGAGTTGATAGAATATTATTATATGATTCAGCATCACTCACTTTGTGCTGCAAAGTTCTCCCAAGGTTAACTGTAATGAGCAAAAGTACTGACTACAATTTAAACTCTAAGCCAAGGTGTTTGGGGTTTTAAAAGCCCTGGGCTCGATGTTCATTTTACAGGCTATATTCAAACCCTAGATGTGGCCATTTTTTATATCATTGATGGGCCATGTGAAAGCCATCTTCAACCATCAAAGACAGAGTAGCAAAGCCTCAACTCTATCATCATTTACATCACTGAAATCACATTCACCGGGAGCTTCACTCGTAAAGTGGAGCTCTCAAATTCTCCCTCATTCATTGGACCTCCATCATTTCATCCCTGTTCCCTGTGTTCCATCTGTCAGCTGGACCGTGGCGTGGACTACAGCAGGCCGTGCCTGGCCTGTAGTCTGCATTATGGATTAGACGTAGGGTCATGGATAGGCCCTTTTTAATGAAATAAGCAGCAGGTCGTACAGTGGGTCTTTATAATGGAATAAGGGAAAGGCTCTAAGCTCAGGAAGAGGCAACTAAGTGGATTAGGGGCCAAGACAGAGAGGAGGAGATGGAGCAGGATGAGGAGATACGGAGTCTGCAGCGTTTCTCTCTCCTCGCTCATAATCGCTCCAGCGTCAGGTTCTCTTCTGCCTAACTTCTCAATTTGATTTGATTGGCTGATGGAAGAAGATGACATTTAAGAGAAGCCAAGTAGTCTGAGTTCTCTACTTCCCTTTGGCAGCCAGCTGAGTAATGGATGGGGTGGGGGTCTGACAGGTACAACATTACAGCACTGCCATCATGTTTCTGTAAAACTTTAACAATCCCAGTATGCAGCTAGTGATATAAAGTCAGATTTTAAATATTTGTGTGCACAAATTTGTGTGCTCTATCTTTTTATTCAGTCAGTATTGTTCTAAAATTCATAGGCTTCTGCAAAGTACAGAACAGATGGTGAGGGAAGAAATGTCATAATCAGAGACTGTATCCAAAAGATGGATGTAGCAACTGTGACGTCACCTACTGAGTCCCTGTGAGAGGTGGAGTCGACTGAGAAACAGAGGGAAGCTCAGTTTAGTGACTTGTCAGCCACAAGGTAGCTATCTATTAATGCTTACCCTGTGTTATTGCTTCCTTTTTTTGTGTGTGTGTGACCATAACTTACAAAATAAACACTGTATTGTTTTAAAAAAAAAAAGAAGAAGAAGAAAGAGAGGGACAGAGGGAGTGAGAGACTTGAAACTTGCAATGGGGACAATTAAGTAATCTGGGAAGTGTTTACTGAGGTAATAAATCAAGTGAGCAGTGGTGTAATTTCCTCATATACTTCCACATAATCAAACTCCTTTCTATAACCAAAGAACTCGCCCCCTGGTGGTCATTAGAAGATTGCAAGTTTGTTATTATGTATTATGCTGGTTTTAACACAAAAACGTAATCAAACAGAAACAGGCCAAACAAAATTTGAAGACAATATTTTATCAAATGCTGACAAGGACTACTAATTGTTTAATAATTATTTAGCACCATAGTAGTAGCCTTTCTTCTCAAAATAGGAGGTCCCTGAGCAGTGGATTGTAAAATATGACTATCAGTACCAAATATGGTTCCAGTTGTCACTGCAGGAACTACTCTGGCTCAAAACACGTAAAGGTTATTCACGACAGTACCACCTGCAAAACAGCTGCAAACAGCAGTACACAAAGACGAAGTGATTTTGTTCTTCGGGCTTTAAACACTGATTACAGCTGGTAGGCCCAGTCTTGTCTAAATGGCCCATCTTTTACCAACAACTAATTATTCTCCAATAGTGAAAATTAGTTAGGAGGTGACCTGGTAGGAAACAAGGCACATGAATGCTAATGATATTCAGAGTGTTTTTACATGGTCATGTTGTTTCATGTCTGCTTGACTCATTTATCCGTCGTGTTTACGTTTGTCTCAGCGCCATCCCGGCCCCATGCTGACAGCTAATGTGCTGAGAGGTTTAAGCTCTCCATATCCTCACAGACTGGAACAAGCTGGCACAGAAAACTTTCCTGGTGTTTGTTGCCGAGGGAAAGAGCAACGAAAGGAGTTTTGTATGAATTCTTTCCTGCACTTCTACGTGTTCTTCTTTTGTGGTTTTATCAAAACAGCCATTGTAGCAGAAGTCCTTTGTAATTCTCTGCCAAATGGCTATACTTCTGTTAAGTAAAACGCTGCAGTCATGAATATTATCTATAATGAGATGTGTTTCTACTTTAAGAAAAAAGTCATTATAAAAAAAAAATGGGGGGGGGTAAAGCTGTACCTAATTAGGTATACATGGCTTACTCGGAAACTTGTACAGTAATGCCGATGCTACCAGAAATCAATATTCAAAATCAGATATAGTGTGACCTATCCAATCACAGTGCCCCCACATATATTTACACTTTGCACTGACAGGTTTTCCTGAATGGATATCAATGGACAACTAGCATGCTGATACCAGCTGTCAGTGAAATGGAAGGGGGACATTTCTGGTGCCAAATTTTGGTTAGGTTCTTTACAAAGACGTTTTAATTGAATCTAATTAAATAACACTGCAAAAACAAATAAAACATGACACAGGCTAACCTTACTGTGAGTGAGCCTAAGCTGACTTGAGTGCAAGCAATACGTAACTGAACGAAGTAAAATGACATAG
>JAMQGT020003633.1:0-36878 GCA_024447675.2 Pterophyllum scalare | reverse complement strand
GAAATGTTTTGCGAGGCACACTTTAAATTAGATTCATCTTTTAAAAAAATGCATACTCATGGGCTGTAAGCTAAGTTTGCCCATATTGTATCTCTTCTTTTATATCTCACAGGTGAGTGAAGTCTTTTGCAGTTTGATGATCAGTACAAGGCAAGTTTGGTAAAATATTTATTGCTAAATCAATCATTCAAACCCCCCCCTGATTTCCCAGAATCCACTGAGCCACTCAACAGATTTGAATAAGCAACTTGTTTTTACTGTGAAAGAAGGATCAGAGAGACAGAAACACAGGAAAGGGAGCCGTTTCCTACATTTCTCATTTTTGCCATTTTGATACCAGAATTGATCCCCTCTCTCTCTCTCTCTCTCTCTCTCTCTCTCTCTCTCTCTCTCTCTCTCTCTCTCTCTCCCTCTCCCTCTCTCTCTCCTTCCCAGCCACTTCTGCGAAAGATGGCCTGTACTCTAGGGCTGTTTTCCAATTATGGCTCAACCTTTTCAGAGAAGGTCATTATAATTAGAGATCCATTTAGCTTCTCTGTGAAAAGCACAAAATCATTTTTTTTGTGATTGTGGTCCCTGTAAGAAGAGGAAGCAGTGGGAAAAAAATTGCTGCTGCGGTGCTGATCTCAAGTGGCTCCATTATTATGGCTGGCTGGACAGGTTGCATGCATTAATGGCTTCACTTGGGGGAAAGACTGGCCTTCTGCACATTACTAGTGCATGAATGGAAAAAGACATCTTGGAAATAGCTCTCCAAATCAATATCAGGCTTGTATGTGTCTGTGTTTTCACTTCAGCAAAGAGAGGATAATGAGTAGAGCAGCACTTTATTGGGAGTGGATGTAGCTACAGACTGTAACCTGTCTGAAAAAATATATAATCTGAGGGAAAATGATTACAGGCTTGATCAGTCCTGTTTGGAACAAGTCCAGCTAAGACTCCCTTTGTTACAATGTAGTAACAAGATCTTGTGGAGACTTAGTAAGTCCCCAGTCTTAAAGACTGTACATGTTGTTAGTCCCTACCATCTGATATAAAAGAGTTATTGATTTAAAAATAAACCAATGACGCAACAACAATATGGGTGTTCTTAGGTCCATGGTTGGGGTTAAAAAGCATGCAGACATGGGGAGAACATACAAACTCCACACAGAGAGAGAGAGAGAGAGAGGGGTGCCTGGGCCACGGTGGAATTGAACCCAGACCTTCCAGATGGTATTCTAACTGTGAGGCAGCGGTGCTAACCACCGTGACACCATGCTGCCCAAAATGAGTCATTTGAATAAAAAAAATAGTTTTATAGACAAAACTTTTTTTTTCCAAAATAAAATATTCCATTACAAAAAAAAGTTATTTCATTATAATTCTGAACGTTTTGATCACATTTTTTTTTTTGATTGAGATTAGTTTTTGTTTGATTGAATAATATTGAGACAAATTTATCTCCATATATAACCATGTCAGCTGATGTCCTCCTTTTTGTGCCTGTTCTAATCATCGCAGCCTTAAACTGGGCTGGCTCTTGGACATCAGCGTTTGATGCTCTGTGACATTTGCTACAATAACCTAGCCTAACATTTTGTCTCTTAAGACAACTGCACAAATGTGCTGTTTGTAGATTAAAAAGAGAACTAAACTATTCCTCATTCCTTTGTATAATTGTGTAGGAAGATGGGAAATAAGTGCACAGACTTATTGAAACATGCGAACACGAATGCAAAAATGCAGTCTGTACAATTCTAATGCGTGTCAGTGAAATTCAATATGTGGTATGACCAGCTTCATGCTTCAGCACAGCCTGAAATCTCTTAGGCAAGCTAAAGTATGCTTTTACTGCATTGGTAGTGTTTGGGAATCATTATGCTAACTAATTGAAAGGTTGGTGGTTTGATCCTTGGCTCCTCCAATCTGCGTGCCAAAGTATCCTTGGGCAAGATACCGAACACCTAGTTGTGCTTCGATGCATTAATCAGAGTGTGAATATGTGTGAATGTTAGAAAGCATTTAGTAGTAGAAAATGTGCTTGTATGAATGAGTGTGAATGGGTGAATGAGGCATGTTGTGAAAAGTGCTCTATGAGAACCGGCCCATTTACCATTTACCACCACTGGCTCAAATGCAGTCTTGACCCATGACCCATCCTCCACCGTGTTTTACAGATCCCTGTAACACTCACAGTTGTACCTCTCTCCTGACCTCCTTCATACATACTGACAAATTGAACCAAAAATTTCACTTCTTCAATTTCACTTGTCCAGTTTCCTTAAATATTTTTAAGGACACATCATCTAACAATACAATTTAAAATTGGTTCTTGGCTAGGCTGTCTGTTATTTGGAAACACAGCACTGGTTCATCCTTTGAGCTGGGTGCCTTTTTTTCATGTTTGAATGATTTATAGGTCAGTGTTAAGAGGTTCAAAAAAAAATTCTTCTAAAAATCATCAGGACTGAACTGAAAATGGGTGAAAAAGCAGCCAATGCCCAAATAAAATGTATTTGAAAGGCCTTCAGAAAGCCTGGAGAACCATTACTCAGGGCCACCTTAAAATAATTGAAGTCTCCTTGGAAGCAAAAGCGAAAGAACTGAGGCGTGGCTTGTTTATACATTACTGTGTCTAGTTTGGGGTCATTCCTAATGAATCACGGATGTCTCATTTTCTAACCTTACTGGATTGCATCTACACTGCCTCTAACCAACCATCACTTAGCAGAGAGGCATGACAGGCCAGACAAACTTTGATTCCATGTGCTGCTGACTGCTTGGCACCCGTGTATAATGCCTTTATTATTCTTTCCAAAACATAAAACACTACCCACAGTAGCATCTGGGCATGACGTCAAAGCCAACGAGCACATGACTAACTACATTAGCTTGTCAAGTTCCCGCTTTCCCTTAACATACACTGTGTAGCATTTCTCTTGGCAGGTCCTGGATGTTAACAGAATTCAGGGTAACATTAGCAGTTTTGTCCTGCATTTTTATTGGATTTAGTTTGCACTCATGTAGCCCCTGCAAGACTCCTTATCTGAGATAGCATTTTGTCAAACACTCAAGTTAGTTTCCTAGAAGATCTTTCTGTTAGACACTTCAAGTTAAAAAAAAAAAAAAGTGTATCTGTGAGATGAGGAGCCAAACAGTTTTAAGCATGAATTAGAATCAACTATACTTGTTATGTTGCTTATGATAGGTGGACTAACTAGAGAAGATTACAAGAGAAAGTCCTGTTATTGTCCATGTCTTCTGATATGCTCGTTCACTGGCAAAGATGATGATTAAATTTTTTCCATGAGACTTGCTGTTTTTGCAGTCCAGGTGCACTGCTCATGTGGATATTTAATACCGCCGTCTATGAGATTCTAGTTTGAAATTACTGAACCATTGCCACAATCAGTCCATAACAACAAATGTAACGTGCACATTTATCAACAACGCAGTTCCTGTGCTCCGGTTTCTGCTTTACACGAAATATATTAGACAGTGTTTATGGACAGTGCTCCTGAAATAGATTCCCCAGCAGCCATGCACAGAAAGGAAGTGAATCTGTGTAGCATACAATCTATACAGCAGTATTTTCTCTCCTCTCTGTGTTATGGAAGCAGATGGCTGGGGACCAACACTCAGAAGTGGTGGAAACCAACTAATTGGTTTGAGGGAAATCGATATGGTGCTGGCAGCAAACTCCTCCTCTCCCCTTGCAGTCCATCAGTCTCGCTCTGCAATTACCCCATTGATTGGCCAGTGCTAATTGCAGGTCTCATTATTGCAGGTTTCAGCCGGTCGCTATCGCTAGCAGCTGAATTCTGAGGTAAACAGTGAGGAGTGCCTCGCAGAACATAGTATAGCATGAGTGAGAGTGTGTAAGTGTAGTCTGGGGATCGGTGGTACAACTTTGTGTGTAAGGACTGTCTTGCAGGGTTATTATCCAAACCTAAAGAGAAAAGAAATCATGCTGACAGAGGGAACACTTTCTTCTCCATCCAATTTTTTCCTGCTCATTTCTAATGCACTGTGCAATATGCTAAATCAGAAATATACGCAGCAAAGCTCAAGGAATTCATATGATGTAAATATGCGGCTGTTTTAAAATGTGCAAACATGACTAATGTCCTTGTGATCTGATTCGATTTCTCTGATGAAAGAACTGAAGTGAAGCCACACAGCGGGCTCTCATCTATTTATTATACTGTATCATCTCCAGAGATTAAAGAAATATCTTCTTTTCTGTCTCATAAATCCCCATACAGCCCAAACTAATTAAAGTTAAATAGACTATTGAAGGACATGGTGATGTCTTTATTTATTACATTTAATTGCCATACACAGCACTGATGTGAGGCAAAGAGCTGAACCAGGTAAGTCAGTGTATGCGTTGAATCAGAATAAAACATTCTGATTAAAACCCCTTCAGGCACAATGATTTCACCATTTCTGTCCCCAAGCATAAATTTTAGTGAAGACAGAACAGAAACTGGTGGTCAGGCCATCACGGTTTGTTGTTTCAACAACAGGTTTGTAAACCAAAGGATGCCAGTGGTTTCAGCACACAGGAATGTCCACACACACACACACACACACACACGCATTAATCCACCCACGCAGTCACCGCAGTATAATATGTAGACACGTATATATTCACACAGGTAAACAAAACGCGAACAGAATGGCACACAAATAGAGTCTATGTTGGTCCTCTCCTCTCCCATGAGTCTGTGTTAAAATTGACCTTCTCTGCCTTTCATCAGAGAAAAATATCACCCTCAAAGAATAATAAGGCCGCCAGACATGTTAATTAGAGAGCATCTATTTAGATAAATGTCTAAGAGAGGGAGCGATGGGTGGGGGGTAAAGCAAGTTTTTAATATGCAATTTATTAATAATTACACACTTTTTTCTTAATATGTTGAAATTGTCCCTCTGTATTTGCCAGTTTCTTTTCATGGTTATTTATCTATAGAGGTAATATTCTTTGAGGTTGATTCATCCTTACATTTGTTTTTTGTCATATTAATCACAATATTACTATCATGCAGTATTCCTGTGCCTTGGCATGTAGCCTCATGTTCCATTGTGTTGTGTTGTGTTGTGCTGCATTGTGCCACACACTCTCTGCAGATGTATAAAGACTGCACTGGGCTGTCTCAGATAGCGGTGAATGAGGATTTTGACTCTGACAGCTCCATCACTCGTCTTTTCTTGAGAAGAAGCCATCGATTTTGATGTGGGCGGCCCATCATCTCTGCTCCTTAAGGGCTCGTCACATGATCGGGACCTTAGGTGTGGGAGTGGACAGGATATCCAGAGAGTCCCGCTGAAGAAACAGAGGAGCATTCTGTTTCACAAGCATGGAGAACTTCGAAGAGCAAGCACTGTCCCCAGTCCAGGGATCATCGGTTGCTCAGTTGGTTAGGCTCCACCCCTGGTGCACAGTGCTCTGACAGAGGGCCTTCTTCTTTGGTGGTGTCAGTGTGCCCAGAGCCAGGTTTTTCCTAGATCTCATCTCCCAAAACATGCTTAAAGGCCTACACATATTAAAGCATGTGGGATGACTTGTGAGAGAACCGAACCACTGCTCGTGCCCACCGCAGGGCGTTCTTGAGTGACATTCACTCTGAGCATGTTTGTGATCACTAAGAGCCATCACGTCCTCATTTGGACTAAAAGGATTTTCTCCTCTTCAGCGCAGCACTGAAGTTCAATGCCTTCACACCGTGTGCCCCTGTGTTTGCTCAAGTTAGTTGCTGAGTTCCAAAGGGTAGCAGGCACGCGAAGGTTACGTGTGATCAATAACCCCTGACTGGATGAGTTAAAAGATCTGTCTCAGGGTGGTGATGCAAGACTCCAAATGCATTAACCAACAGCAAAATTCATCAGAAAGCTGTGCATGTACGCACAGGACCAGAGTTGCATCCAGCAGGTGACCTCTCTGAAGCCTCTCTGTGCTCACATGAAACACATCACTCTTTTATGTCTCAGGTGTGTTTATCATTAATCGCAGGTCCACATGTAATTGCAAGCAACCTGGGATTTCAGCAGGTGTTTGAGTGGGTGTGATCTGCTTTGTGTCCATCTGCAAATGTGCATGTGTGTGTCTGTGAAAGAGAGAGACCCCTCATAAATAGGGATCTATGCTCCATCTGGTCCCAGTCAGAACAATTTGAGGCAGCATCTCAATCAGAGCTGCTGATTGGTGTTGCTCTCCTGTCTGCGCTGCATCTGCCCAGCACTCGGCCCAGATACACAGCCTGGGATCAGCTATGCTCGCACCTTTCACCTCACACAGCAGAAAGCATCTTGTTCACTTACATTCACTTTTTGGGCGCAGTGATTTGTCAGCTATCGCATCCCTGTCTGTAGGCACCGAGGGGAAATAAAACGGGACAAAAAAGAACTGCTAATATTTAAACTTGTGTCCTAATAATTGAATTTTCTGTTACACATTTATTTCCTCTGATCTTGGTTAATCCTTCGCTGCCTTCGCTGAAAACTGAGGGCTGGATTTGGGGTGGGGTGGGGTGGGGGGGGTCTCTTTTTCTATACTAAAATTAGATTGGATTCAATTTATTGTCACTGCATGTGTCACAAGTACAGTGCAACGAAATGCACTGTACAGAGCTGCCACACAAGATCAGCTGTATGATTTCATACTTTAAGGCTGCTCCTGCTTTAATGCACATTTTAAAACAGCCATCAGCGTGTAAAGAAAAGTGTGTGCGTGCGCGTGTGTGAGTGTGCGTGAGTGCGTGCGTGCGTGTGCGTGCATGTGTGTGCTTTTCTTTTTGTTTAATTATTTATCTTTTGGTTCCTGTGTGCACTTGTGTGTGTCTGGCAGGGGGTATAGCGTGATTGTTACCAAGGCAACAGTAAAATCTTTTTCTTGTTCTTTTACAGCAGGAAGCAGGAAGACTTCATCAAAACTGGAGGGATCCCCCCCCCTTCCCTACTGAAATACAGGTGCAACATCTTCCCTGGTCTCGCCGTTTCATTTTCACACACAAAGGAGGACACAAAACCCAACAATTAACACTGTCTGCAGTGCACTGTTTCATATAAGGCTGAGCATTTGGCTCAGTATATCAACAGGTCAGTTGATGGAGAAAATTATACAGGTGTAGCTAATCAGTTTAGGGGGTTTTCTTTGTCATGTGTGATACTAATTTGCATGTGCCTGAAGTTTGACCCGTTGTTGGGATGAGTTTGGGACTTTATTGGTGCACCCTGGGCTTTGTAAAGCTTGTGACAGACACTTCTGCCACTTTGTAACATTTTATAGATAAAATGCTTTGTCAGTTGATTGAGATAACTAGGAATACTCTGTATATTCAGCTATAATCAATTTAGTTATGGACGTACAAACAAATTTTATGGTGATTTACAGCAGTAAGAGAATAAAAGGAGTAAAATAAACAGCTTGTCAGATAAAATGATAATCATATTCATAATCATGTGTTTGGACAATGTGAGAGCACTCACAGAATAGTTATGATTGATGGAAAAATGGAAGGCATAAGGTACACCTGATAAAACTGGCTTTACCTCGACTCTACTCCATCTCTTGCATTAAAGTAATCATCAGTGGCTGCTTGGCTAATTGATCTGAGTGATGTTGATGCCAAATTTTCAACACATGTGTCTGATTTTGGTGCGGGCAGCTTTCACACAAGAGTACACCCAGTCCTGGGTACTGTGTACATTGTTCACTCTTACCAAATGCCCTTCGCTCAGCTGCGGCTTGAGCATGCTTTCAGTAAGTGTGAAAGCACCAGGTAATCCAAGTTTGACTAAAAGCATCCAGCAGATATTTTTTTCTATTCTTCATTTTGAAATACCTCCAGAAAGTTGCGCTGACCTCAGGGATGTCGCCTTTGAAAGTTGCCTGGATGCCCTTGTTTCTAGTAAGGGAAAGTTTGTGTTGAAGAATTTCTGCTATTGAAGAAGCTCTGAAGCCCATGTCTTGTCTTACTGAGCTAACTGAGCCAACCTGATCACCCACAGGTTTATGATGGTCGAGGAGGTGATGGTTGTGAGGCAAGACTGATGAGACAGAGTGATCATGGAGGTATACGTGTACATAAATGGTTTGACAATGTTGATCTTTTTAAAATGGGCATTTGGTAATACTAGTCTGTGTACATTATGAGGGTGTCTGTTCACAACCATTTAGTAACCAAATTACTTGTCAGTCAAATGTATTAAAACTGGATTTGATACATGCTAATGCTTCCAGCTGCCCAAATAACTTCCCAAATAAGTGCCTGGAGGTATTTCAAAAGGCTGCAGAGTTGGGGAAACTTGTATTTTCATTTATTTATGTATTGCACCTACTGCTTTTCATGTCTTTTTTTTCTCTTATGTATTTGGAGGAGTGATTCAGTATATTAACATTTTTGGACTTACAATGTTTCCTTTGTCTTTTCTTTGAGATTAAGTGTGAACATTAAAAAAAGGGGGGAATAAAAATCCAATTCTTTGCCTTTATTGTGCCCACCCAGCCACATTCAGGCTCTGTCTCTGGGTTTCTTAAACTCACCTAGTAACTAATAGAGCAGCATAAAGCATGTCCTAACAGATATAAATGATTACCTGATATTGCTGCTTTGATAAGCACCTGCTTAACTTAAAATGTTAAAATATGCAGCACAAAATCTGCCTGTATGAGCCGAAGTTATGATGAAGTAATGATGGCGAATGCTACAAAGAAAGAAAGAAATGCTCTGACCTCAGTTGAGAATAAACACCAGTAGCTCTTTACTCCAGTATAAACTCTGTTGCTCTGACATTTTCACTAAAAGAAAAAAAAGGGACAAAAAAATCTTCAGATTGACGTCAGTGTGTCACTCACTCACAAACCTGATTACAGCACCTGATGGAATTATCATATTTACAATAAGACCTTTTCTATCATAACGCTCAGCTATTGTGTCTCAGGTAGCTGCAGAAATATAACATGGGCAAAATGCAGCCGCTAAATGTCAGAGCAAATTTGACAGACAGGGAGGAAATAAATAAATAAATAAAATGAAGAAAAAATAATAAAGTAAAATGACAGAGTGATTGTGATCTCACGTGGCTGCTTTATATGCATATTAAATAGCAGGTGATGTCAGATATCAGCTTTTTTTTATTTGGGGGGGGGGTTGAAATCTGTAATTTTTATTAGAGCCTCAAAACTAATTACACATGTTAATGAGGAAGATGTTTGGTCAAAAGGAAATGAAAGGTTACAGCGTAATTCGGTGTGCTCTCGGTTATCGCTTTGCCAGGAAGACTCTGGGAATGTTTAACATGCGGCACTCTAGTTTGGACCTTTTCTTGGCTCCGTGCCTCACGAGTGTAATTTGGATGAGTGCAGCTCGCTTGCCTTTGGGCTCATTAACAACAATATAAACAGTAATTACTGTGATCGCCTAATTAATTCATTTAAAAATGCTGCACGGCGTAAAAGGCATGAGCAAATCTTTTCTGCAGATAACAATTTTACGGAATCATTGTTGACACAATTAGCAATTTCATGTCCCAAAATACAGCCCAAATAATTAGAAACTTTTTCTTCCTTTTTTTTTTCTTCCTTTTTTCCCCGTGTCCTGCGTCACACATTCACTCTTTTATTATTCAGGCCGCTCCCCGGTTTGCTCTCCCTTTTCTCTAAGCCTGCTTTCTGTGAGTTATCCTTCTCTGATCCCGTCTCTGTCTGCGTGGCAGCTCTGCAGTCCTGATAAATGTAATCCTCCCCTCTGGACACGTTCTTTTGTTTTTAGGCCATTTTCACGCTCCTCCTCTGATCACCAGGCTTTCTTTCTTAGAGAATTTTCTGCCTTCATTCTGTGGGTTTTGTTGGAGTGAAGAATTGTTATTTGGCCCTCAATTGTCCATTAATCCTATCTACTTTTTTTGGACAGTTAATTGTGATTAACAGTAATTAAGACTGAGCAGAACAAAAAGTGGATTTGGACAATAGACATAGTGACTGATGCAATTTTTTCTTTTTGCTTTTTTTTTTTTTTTGCTTTTTCTCCTCCACACCACACCAGACAGAGATAGACCCCAAAACAATGTTTCAATTAAGTCTAACAATGAGTGGCAGAGACAGTATGTTCCATGATAACTAGCTGCTGTGGTTTCCACATGATGGATAAGATCAGTTCATATAGGAAATACAATACATATTTTCAAAATCTATCATTCAAACATGTAGAGCTTTAATAAAGCAACCGCTGGTGCATAAGATGAGAGGCAGAATGTGAGAAACATGTGACAGAGTGCTTTATGTTGGAGGCACAGTCCTCTGACCCTTCAAAACCCCAATTAGTATTCCTGCAGAATTTATTACCACGCCTGGCATCACTTCGTGTTGATTACCTCTCTGCTCATTAAAAGGAGAGTAGATTTATGGACAAGATCTGACTGACGCAAGAGTATGAGTTGGAAAAATACTGGTCACGGCGGTGATAAATCTAGATGGGATCCAGTGGAGTTTGGCTGAGATTAATGATGGCCATGATTTATTTAGAGCTAAACAGAAGCAAGGGGTTATCCAGGGTAACCTTCCCGAGGACTCGTGAAATTTTAATAGCAGCTGAGAGTCCACCTGAAAACTTTTCTTGCTTTCATTTCGACTTACAAACGTGAGTAGCCAGGCCCGACTTAAAGAAGCTGCAGTCAGTGGAATCCAATGAAATGACTTGAATCAAGGACTTATTTTGGCACCCTTTACAGGATGAAGTGAGACACGGACCAGGGGGCTACAGCGAGCAGCACTTGATCGCCACCTGGTGGTGTTTCTTTGTTTAACCGTGTCAAATGGAAGCGCTGGCCCGATTGTGGCTCCTGCTCAGAAACCACAAATGACATGATTTTGCCACAAGTAAAACCAACACTTTTGGACCGTGCTTTTGGTTCTGCCACAGCAGATCCACACTGACGCTCCTCTGCTCAGGTCACTAAAAACTGCAGCAAACTACACTAAATAGGCTAAAACCCATTAAGCAACAGCAACAACGCAGCTTCTGTTTTCTTGAAAGATGAGTTTCAATTTTCTGCTGCTGTGAATTGATTTGCTTTCCTAATTTTATATTATTTCTGTTTTATTTCTGCGCCCCTTAGTGTGCTGCACAGCTGTATTTATGGGCACTTGATAAGGGCTGACTTTGGTCTGCTCCGGAGCAGACCAAAGTCAGCCCTTATCAAGTGCCCATAAATACAGCTGTGCAGCACACTAAGGGGCGCAGAAATAAAACAGAAATAATATAAAATTAGGAAAGCAAATCAATTCACAGCAGCAGAAAATTGAAACTCATCTTTCAAGAAAACAGAAGCTGCGTTGTTGCTGTTGCTTAATGGGTTTTAGCCTATTTAGTGTAGTTTGCTGCAGTTTCAGTGACCTGAGCAGAGGAGCGTCAGTGTGGATCTGCTGTGGCAGAACCAAAAGCACGGTCCAAAAGTGTTGGTTTTACTTGTGGCAAAATCATGTCATTTGTGGTTTCTGAGCAGGAGCCACAATCGGGCCAGCGCTTCCATTTGACGACGGTTAAACAAAGAAACACCACCAGGTGGCGATCAAGTGCTGCTCGCTGTAGCCCCCTGGTCCGTGTCTCACTTCATCCTGTAAAGGGTGCCAAAATAAGTCCTTGATTCAAGTCATTTCATTGGATTCCACTGACTGCAGCTTCTTTAAGTCGGGCCTGGCTACTCACGTTTGTAAGTCGAAATGAAAGCAAGAAAAGTTTTCAGGTGGACTCTCAGCTGCTATTAAAATTTCACGAGTCCTCGGGAAGGTTACCCTGGATAACCCCTTGCTTCTGTTTAGCTCTAAATAAATCATGGCCATCATTAATCTCAGCCAAACTCCACTGGATCCCATCTAGATTTATCACCGCCGTGACCAGTATTTTTCCAACTCATACTCCTTGCGTCAGTCAGATCTTGTCCATAAATCTACTCTCCTTTTAATGAGCAGAGAGGTAATCAACACGAAGTGATGCCAGGCGTGGTAATAAATTCTGCAGGAATACTAATTGGGGTTTTGAAGGGTCAGAGGACTGTGCCTCCAACATAAAGCACTCTGTCACATGTTTCTCACATTCTGCCTCTCATCTTATGCACCAGCGGTTGCTTTATTAAAGCTCTACATGTTTGAATGATAGATTTTGAAAATATGTATTGTATTTCCTATATGAACTGATCTTATCCATCATGTGGAAACCACAGCAGCTAGTTATCATGGAACATACTGTCTCTGCCACTCATTGTTAGACTTAATTGAAACATTGTTTTGGGGTCTATCTCTGTCTGGTGTGGTGTGGAGGAGAAAAAGCAAAAAAAAAAAAAAAGCAAAAAGAAAAAATTGCATCAGTCACTATGTCTATTGTCCAAATCCACTTTTTGTTCTGCTCAGTCTTAATTACTGTTAATCACAATTAACTGTCCAAAAAAAGTAGATAGGATTAATGGACAATTGAGGGCCAAATAACAATTCTTCACTCCAACAAAACCCACAGAATGAAGGCAGAAAATTCTCTAAGAAAGAAAGCCTGGTGATCAGAGGAGGAGCGTGAAAATGGCCTAAAAACAAAAGAACGTGTCCAGAGGGGAGGATTACATTTATCAGGACTGCAGAGCTGCCACGCAGACAGAGACGGGATCAGAGAAGGATAACTCACAGAAAGCAGGCTTAGAGAAAAGGGAGAGCAAACCGGGGAGCGGCCTGAATAATAAAAGAGTGAATGTGTGACGCAGGACACGGGGAAAAAAGGAAGAAAAAAAAAAGGAAGAAAAAGTTTCTAATTATTTGGGCTGTATTTTGGGACATGAAATTGCTAATTGTGTCAACAATGATTCCGTAAAATTGTTATCTGCAGAAAAGATTTGCTCATGCCTTTTACGCCGTGCAGCATTTTTAAATGAATTAATTAGGCGATCACAGTAATTACTGTTTATATTGTTGTTAATGAGCCCAAAGGCAAGCGAGCTGCACTCATCCAAATTACACTCGTGAGGCACGGAGCCAAGAAAAGGTCCAAACTAGAGTGCCGCATGTTAAACATTCCCAGAGTCTTCCTGGCAAAGCGATAACCGAGAGCACACCGAATTACGCTGTAACCTTTCATTTCCTTTTGACCAAACATCTTCCTCATTAACATGTGTAATTAGTTTTGAGGCTCTAATAAAAATTACAGATTTCAACCCCCCCCCCAAATAAAAAAAAGCTGATATCTGACATCACCTGCTATTTAATATGCATATAAAGCAGCCACGTGAGATCACAATCACTCTGTCATTTTACTTTATTATTTTTTCTTCATTTTATTTATTTATTTATTTCCTCCCTGTCTGTCAAATTTGCTCTGACATTTAGCGGCTGCATTTTGCCCATGTTATATTTCTGCAGCTACCTGAGACACAATAGCTGAGCGTTATGATAGAAAAGGTCTTATTGTAAATATGATAATTCCATCAGGTGCTGTAATCAGGTTTGTGAGTGAGTGACACACTGACGTCAATCTGAAGATTTTTTTGTCCCTTTTTTTTCTTTTAGTGAAAATGTCAGAGCAACAGAGTTTATACTGGAGTAAAGAGCTACTGGTGTTTATTCTCAACTGAGGTCAGAGCATTTCTTTCTTTCTTCGTAGCATTCGCCATCATTACTTCATCATAACTTCGGCTCATACAGGCAGATTTTGTGCTGCATATTTTAACATTTTAAGTTAAGCAGGTGCTTATCAAAGCAGCAATATCAGGTAATCATTTATATCTGTTAGGACATGCTTTATGCTGCTCTATTAGTTACTAGGTGAGTTTAAGAAACCCAGAGACAGAGCCTGAATGTGGCTGGGTGGGCACAATAAAGGCAAAGAATTGGATTTTTATTCCCCCCTTTTTTTAATGTTCACACTTAATCTCAAAGAAAAGACAAGGAAACATTGTAAGTCCAAAAATGTTAATATACTGAATCACTCCTCCAAATACATAAGAGAAAAAAAAGACATGAAAAGCAGTAGGTGCAATACATAAATAAATGAAAATACAAGTTTCCCCAACTCTGCAGCCTTTTGAAATACCTCCAGGCACTTATTTGGGAAGTTATTTGGGCAGCTGGAAGCATTAGCATGTATCAAATCCAGTTTTAATACATTTGACTGACAAGTAATTTGGTTACTAAATGGTTGTGAACAGACACCCTCATAATGTACACAGACTAGTATTACCAAATGCCCATTTTAAAAAGATCAACATTGTCAAACCATTTATGTACACGTATACCTCCATGATCACTCTGTCTCATCAGTCTTGCCTCACAACCATCACCTCCTCGACCATCATAAACCTGTGGGTGATCAGGTTGGCTCAGTTAGCTCAGTAAGACAAGACATGGGCTTCAGAGCTTCTTCAATAGCAGAAATTCTTCAACACAAACTTTCCCTTACTAGAAACAAGGGCATCCAGGCAACTTTCAAAGGCGACATCCCTGAGGTCAGCGCAACTTTCTGGGAGGTATTTCAAAATGAAGAATAGAAAAAAATATCTGCTGGATGCTTTTAGTCAAACTTGGATTACCTGGTGCTTTCACACTTACTGAAAGCATGCTCAAGCCGCAGCTGAGCGAAGGGCATTTGGTAAGAGTGAACAATGTACACAGTACCCAGGACTGGGTGTACTCTTGTGTGAAAGCTGCCCGCACCAAAATCAGACACATGTGTTGAAAATTTGGCATCAACATCACTCAGATCAATTAGCCAAGCAGCCACTGATGATTACTTTAATGCAAGAGATGGAGTAGAGTCGAGGTAAAGCCAGTTTTATCAGGTGTACCTTATGCCTTCCATTTTTCCATCAATCATAACTATTCTGTGAGTGCTCTCACATTGTCCAAACACATGATTATGAATATGATTATCATTTTATCTGACAAGCTGTTTATTTTACTCCTTTTATTCTCTTACTGCTGTAAATCACCATAAAATTTGTTTGTACGTCCATAACTAAATTGATTATAGCTGAATATACAGAGTATTCCTAGTTATCTCAATCAACTGACAAAGCATTTTATCTATAAAATGTTACAAAGTGGCAGAAGTGTCTGTCACAAGCTTTACAAAGCCCAGGGTGCACCAATAAAGTCCCAAACTCATCCCAACAACGGGTCAAACTTCAGGCACATGCAAATTAGTATCACACATGACAAAGAAAACCCCCTAAACTGATTAGCTACACCTGTATAATTTTCTCCATCAACTGACCTGTTGATATACTAGACCAAATGCTCAGCCTTATATGAAACAGTGCACTGCAGACAGTGTTAATTGTTGGGTTTTGTGTCCTCCTTTGTGTGTGAAAATGAAACGGCGAGACAGGGAAGATGTTGCACCTGTATTTCAGTAGGGAAGGGGGGGGGTCCCTCCAGTTTTGATGAAGTCTTCCTGCTTCCTGCTGTAAAAGAACAAGAAAAAGATTTTACTGTTGCCTTGGTAACAATCACGCTATACCCCCTGCCAGACACACACAAGTGCACACAGGAACCAAAAGATAAATAATTAAACAAAAAGAAAAGCACACACATGCACGCACACGCACGCACGCACTCACGCACACTCACACACGCGCACGCACACACTTTTCTTTACACGCTGATGGCTGTTTTAAAATGTGCATTAAAGCAGGAGCAGCCTTAAAGTATGAAATCATACAGCTGATCTTGTGTGGCAGCTCTGTACAGTGCATTTCGTTGCACTGTACTTGTGACACATGCAGTGACAATAAATTGAATCCAATCTAATTTTAGTATAGAAAAAGAGACCCCCCCCCACCCCACCCCACCCCAAATCCAGCCCTCAGTTTTCAGCGAAGGCAGCGAAGGATTAACCAAGATCAGAGGAAATAAATGTGTAACAGAAAATTCAATTATTAGGACACAAGTTTAAATATTAGCAGTTCTTTTTGTCCCGTTTTATTTCCCCTCGGTGCCTACAGACAGGGATGCGATAGCTGACAAATCACTGCGCCCAAAAAGTGAATGTAAGTGAACAAGATGCTTTCTGCTGTGTGAGGTGAAAGGTGCGAGCATAGCTGATCCCAGGCTGTGTATCTGGGCCGAGTGCTGGGCAGATGCAGCGCAGACAGGAGAGCAACACCAATCAGCAGCTCTGATTGAGATGCTGCCTCAAATTGTTCTGACTGGGACCAGATGGAGCATAGCATCCCTATTTATTAGGGGTTCTCTCTTTCACAGACACACACATGCACATTTGCAGATGGACACAAAGCAGATCACACCCACTCAAACACCTGCTGAAATCCCAGGTTGCTTGCAATTACATGTGGACCTGCGATTAATGATAAACACACCTGAGACATAAAAGAGTGATGTGTTTCATGTGAGCACAGAGAGGCTTCAGAGAGGTCACCTGCTGGATGCAACTCTGGTCCTGTGCGTACATGCACAGCTTTCTGATGAATTTTGCTGTTGGTTAATGCATTTGGAGTCTTGCATCACCACCCTGAGACAGATCTTTTAACTCATCCAGTCAGGGGTTATTGATCACACGTAACCTTCGCGTGCCTGCTACCCTTTGGAACTCAGCAACTAACTTGAGCAAACACAGGGGCACACGGTGTGAAGGCATTGAACTTCAGTGCTGCGCTGAAGAGGAGAAAATCCTTTTAGTCCAAATGAGGACGTGATGGCTCTTAGTGATCACAAACATGCTCAGAGTGAATGTCACTCAAGAACGCCCTGCGGTGGGCACGAGCAGTGGTTCGGTTCTCTCACAAGTCATCCCACATGCTTTAATATGTGTAGGCCTTTAAGCATGTTTTGGGAGATGAGATCTAGGAAAAACCTGGCTCTGGGCACACTGACACCACCAAAGAAGAAGGCCCTCTGTCAGAGCACTGTGCACCAGGGGTGGAGCCTAACCAACTGAGCAACCGATGATCCCTGGACTGGGGACAGTGCTTGCTCTTCGAAGTTCTCCATGCTTGTGAAACAGAATGCTCCTCTGTTTCTTCAGCGGGACTCTCTGGATATCCTGTCCACTCCCACACCTAAGGTCCCGATCATGTGACGAGCCCTTAAGGAGCAGAGATGATGGGCCGCCCACATCAAAATCGATGGCTTCTTCTCAAGAAAAGACGAGTGATGGAGCTGTCAGAGTCAAAATCCTCATTCACCGCTATCTGAGACAGCCCAGTGCAGTCTTTATACATCTGCAGAGAGTGTGTGGCACAATGCAGCACAACACAACACAACACAATGGAACATGAGGCTACATGCCAAGGCACAGGAATACTGCATGATAGTAATATTGTGATTAATATGACAAAAAACAAATGTAAGGATGAATCAACCTCAAAGAATATTACCTCTATAGATAAATAACCATGAAAAGAAACTGGCAAATACAGAGGGACAATTTCAACATATTAAGAAAAAAGTGTGTAATTATTAATAAATTGCATATTAAAAACTTGCTTTACCCCCCACCCATCGCTCCCTCTCTTAGACATTTATCTAAATAGATGCTCTCTAATTAACATGTCTGGCGGCCTTATTATTCTTTGAGGGTGATATTTTTCTCTGATGAAAGGCAGAGAAGGTCAATTTTAACACAGACTCATGGGAGAGGAGAGGACCAACATAGACTCTATTTGTGTGCCATTCTGTTCGCGTTTTGTTTACCTGTGTGAATATATACGTGTCTACATATTATACTGCGGTGACTGCGTGGGTGGATTAATGCGTGTGTGTGTGTGTGTGTGTGTGTGGACATTCCTGTGTGCTGAAACCACTGGCATCCTTTGGTTTACAAACCTGTTGTTGAAACAACAAACCGTGATGGCCTGACCACCAGTTTCTGTTCTGTCTTCACTAAAATTTATGCTTGGGGACAGAAATGGTGAAATCATTGTGCCTGAAGGGGTTTTAATCAGAATGTTTTATTCTGATTCACGCATACACTGACTTACCTGGTTCAGCTCTTTGCCTCACATCAGTGCTGTGTATGGCAATTAAATGTAATAAATAAAGACATCACCATGTCCTTCAATAGTCTATTTAACTTTAATTAGTTTGGGCTGTATGGGGATTTATGAGACAGAAAAGAAGATATTTCTTTAATCTCTGGAGATGATACAGTATAATAAATAGATGAGAGCCCGCTGTGTGGCTTCACTTCAGTTCTTTCATCAGAGAAATCGAATCAGATCACAAGGACATTAGTCATGTTTGCACATTTTAAAACAGCCGCATATTTACATCATATGAATTCCTTGAGCTTTGCTGCGTATATTTCTGATTTAGCATATTGCACAGTGCATTAGAAATGAGCAGGAAAAAATTGGATGGAGAAGAAAGTGTTCCCTCTGTCAGCATGATTTCTTTTCTCTTTAGGTTTGGATAATAACCCTGCAGACAGTCCTTACACACAAAGTTGTACCACCGATCCCCAGACTACACTTACACACTCTCACTCATGCTATACTATGTTCTGCGAGGCACTCCTCACTGTTTACCTCAGAATTCAGCTGCTAGCGATAGCGACCGGCTGAAACCTGCAATAATGAGACCTGCAATTAGCACTGGCCAATCAATGGGGTAATTGCAGAGCGAGACTGATGGACTGCAAGGGGAGAGGAGGAGTTTGCTGCCAGCACCATATCGATTTCCCTCAAACCAATTAGTTGGTTTCCACCACTTCTGAGTGTTGGTCCCCAGCCATCTGCTTCCATAACACAGAGAGGAGAGAAAATACTGCTGTATAGATTGTATGCTACACAGATTCACTTCCTTTCTGTGCATGGCTGCTGGGGGAATCTATTTCAGGAGCACTGTCCATAAACACTGTCTAATATATTTCGTGTAAAGCAGAAACCGGAGCACAGGAACTGCGTTGTTGATAAATGTGCACGTTACATTTGTTGTTATGGACTGATTGTGGCAATGGTTCAGTAATTTCAAACTAGAATCTCATAGACGGCGGTATTAAATATCCACATGAGCAGTGCACCTGGACTGCAAAAACAGCAAGTCTCATGGAAAAAATTTAATCATCATCTTTGCCAGTGAACGAGCATATCAGAAGACATGGACAATAACAGGACTTTCTCTTGTAATCTTCTCTAGTTAGTCCACCTATCATAAGCAACATAACAAGTATCAGTTGATTCTAGAATCATGCTTAAAACTCTTTGGCTCCTCATCTCACAGATACACTTTTTTTTTTTTTTTAACTTGAAGTGTCTAACAGAAAGATCTTCTAGGAAACTAACTTGAGTGTTTGACAAAATGCTATCTCAGATAAGGAGTCTTGCAGGGGCTACATGAGTGCAAACTAAATCCAATAAAAATGCAGGACAAAACTGCTAATGTTACCCTGAATTCTGTTAACATCCAGGACCTGCCAGAAATGCTACACAGTGTATGTTAAGGGAAAGCGGGAACTTGACAAGCTAATGTAGTTAGTCATGTGCTCGTTGGCTTTGACGTCATGCCCAGATGCTACTGTGGGTAGTGTTTTATGTTTTGGAAAGAATAATAAAGGCATTATACACGGGTGCCAAGCAGTCAGCAGCACATGGAATCAAAGTTTGTCTGGCCTGTCATGCCTCTCTGCTAAGTGATGGTTGGTTAGAGGCAGTGTAGATGCAATCCAGTAAGGTTAGAAAATGAGACATCCGTGATTCATTAGGAATGACCCCAAACTAGACACAGTAATGTATAAACAAGCCACGCCTCAGTTCTTTCGCTTTTGCTTCCAAGGAGACTTCAATTATTTTAAGGTGGCCCTGAGTAATGGTTCTCCAGGCTTTCTGAAGGCCTTTCAAATACATTTTATTTGGGCATTGGCTGCTTTTTCACCCATTTTCAGTTCAGTCCTGATGATTTTTAGAAGAATTTTTTTTTGAACCTCTTAACACTGACCTATAAATCATTCAAACATGAAAAAAAGGCACCCAGCTCAAAGGATGAACCAGTGCTGTGTTTCCAAATAACAGACAGCCTAGCCAAGAACCAATTTTAAATTGTATTGTTAGATGATGTGTCCTTAAAAATATTTAAGGAAACTGGACAAGTGAAATTGAAGAAGTGAAATTTTTGGTTCAATTTGTCAGTATGTATGAAGGAGGTCAGGAGAGAGGTACAACTGTGAGTGTTACAGGGATCTGTAAAACACGGTGGAGGATGGGTCATGGGTCAAGACTGCATTTGAGCCAGTGGTGGTAAATGGTAAATGGGCCGGTTCTCATAGAGCACTTTTCACAACATGCCTCATTCACCCATTCACACTCATTCATACAAGCACATTTTCTACTACTAAATGCTTTCTAACATTCACACATATTCACACTCTGATTAATGCATCGAAGCACAACTAGGTGTTCGGTATCTTGCCCAAGGATACTTTGGCACGCAGATTGGAGGAGCCAAGGATCAAACCACCAACCTTTCAATTAGTTAGCATAATGATTCCCAAACACTACCAATGCAGTAAAAGCATACTTTAGCTTGCCTAAGAGATTTCAGGCTGTGCTGAAGCATGAAGCTGGTCATACCACATATTGAATTTCACTGACACGCATTAGAATTGTACAGACTGCATTTTTGCATTCGTGTTCGCATGTTTCAATAAGTCTGTGCACTTATTTCCCATCTTCCTACACAATTATACAAAGGAATGAGGAATAGTTTAGTTCTCTTTTTAATCTACAAACAGCACATTTGTGCAGTTGTCTTAAGAGACAAAATGTTAGGCTAGGTTATTGTAGCAAATGTCACAGAGCATCAAACGCTGATGTCCAAGAGCCAGCCCAGTTTAAGGCTGCGATGATTAGAACAGGCACAAAAAGGAGGACATCAGCTGACATGGTTATATATGGAGATAAATTTGTCTCAATATTATTCAATCAAACAAAAACTAATCTCAATCAAAAAAAAAAATGTGATCAAAACGTTCAGAATTATAATGAAATAACTTTTTTTTGTAATGGAATATTTTATTTTGGAAAAAAAAAGTTTTGTCTATAAAACTATTTTTTTTATTCAAATGACTCATTTTGGGCAGCATGGTGTCACGGTGGTTAGCACCGCTGCCTCAGCAGTTAGAATACCATCTGGAAGGTCTGGGTTCAATTCCACCGTGGCCCAGGCACCCCTCTCTCTCTCTCTCTCTCTGTGTGGAGTTTGTATGTTCTCCCCATGTCTGCATGCTTTTTAACCCCAACCATGGACCTAAGAACACCCATATTGTTGTTGCGTCATTGGTTTATTTTTAAATCAATAACTCTTTTATATCAGATGGTAGGGACTAACAACATGTACAGTCTTTAAGACTGGGGACTTACTAAGTCTCCACAAGATCTTTGTTACTACATTGTAACAAAGGGAGTCTTAGCTGGACTTGTTCAAACAGGACTGATCAAGCCTGTAATCATTTTCCCTCAGATTATATATTTTTCAGACAGGTTACAGTCTGTAGCTACATCCACTCCCAATAAAGTGCTGCTCTACTCATTATCCTCTCTTTGCTGAAGTGAAAACACAGACACATACAAGCCTGATATTGATTTGGAGAGCTATTTCCAAGATGTCTTTTTCCATTCATGCACTAGTAATGTGCAGAAGGCCAGTCTTTCCCCCAAGTGAAGCCATTAATGCATGCAACCTGTCCAGCCAGCCATAATAATGGAGCCACTTGAGATCAGCACCGCAGCAGCAATTTTTTTCCCACTGCTTCCTCTTCTTACAGGGACCACAATCACAAAAAAAATGATTTTGTGCTTTTCACAGAGAAGCTAAATGGATCTCTAATTATAATGACCTTCTCTGAAAAGGTTGAGCCATAATTGGAAAACAGCCCTAGAGTACAGGCCATCTTTCGCAGAAGTGGCTGGGAAGGAGAGAGAGAGGGAGAGGGAGGGAGAGAGAGAGAGAGAGAGAGAGAGAGAGAGAGAGAGAGAGAGAGAGAGAGAGAGGGGATCAATTCTGGTATCAAAATGGCAAAAATGAGAAATGTAGGAAACGGCTCCCTTTCCTGTGTTTCTGTCTCTCTGATCCTTCTTTCACAGTAAAAACAAGTTGCTTATTCAAATCTGTTGAGTGGCTCAGTGGATTCTGGGAAATCAGGGGGGGGGGTTTGAATGATTGATTTAGCAATAAATATTTTACCAAACTTGCCTTGTACTGATCATCAAACTGCAAAAGACTTCACTCACCTGTGAGATATAAAAGAAGAGATACAATATGGGCAAACTTAGCTTACAGCCCATGAGTATGCATTTTTTTAAAAGATGAATCTAATTTAAAGTGTGCCTCGCAAAACATTTCCGCTACAGCATGTGAGAGAAACGTAGCGTAGGGTGATCTCCGAGGGACGAGGCAGAAAAAAAGGGGAATGGATGGTAATTGCTGCAGAAAATTAAAAAATCCTTTCAGATAAGTTAGGCAGCATTTTTCTCTAACTCGTTTTCCCTCCCATATCTTATTTACATATTTTATTTCTGCAGCCAAATTAACATAGGGTGACTGTATCCGCTCTTTCCATTACCAGACTAATAGATTTTAATCTATTGTTCTTTGCATTCATTTTCCTCAGACTCATCAGAACGTGATGCGCGTACAAACACACACACACACACACACACACACACACACACACACACACACACACACACACACACACCACACACGCACGCACACAGAGCGTTGTCTGTCTACAGTGTATGTTACCCATCCTTCTCTCTTCTCTGCCTCTTTCAGGAACCATCACAATGGAGCTGCAAGCAAGAACAGAAAAACTGCTTCCTCAAGCACACTCTCTTCTTTCCTTTATTGTCTTCAACAAAGCCAGTTTATTAATCCAAAGGGGAACAAGAGAGGAGAAGGGAAGAGAGCAAAAAAAAAAAAAAAAAAGGTGGGGGAGAAAAGGAGAGAGAACAGAAAGGCAAGTCAAAGCAGTTTTGAGTTTCATCTCATTTTTCTTTGAGAACTGTGGGGTGGGGAAAAAAAGAAAAAAAAGAAATCAATTATGGAGCACACCTGAATATTATTTCGAGCACCCAGCCACCCACTCGCTGCCTGTCCCCTAGAAAACCAAATTACTCAGCAAACTTATCGCTTGCTGTAGCAGGTCTGGTATTAAAGAAAACAATCAAGCAGGCCTGGATTAATCTCTGACAGGCGCCTTATCTTTAACTTGCACCTTTGTTATTTTCTGATGAGCTGCTCTTTTTTTTCCCTGCCACATTGTACCATACCTCACTGCCCCCTTTCATTTTCTCTATGGGCCACAGCAGAGGACCTTTCAGTTTATTAAAAAAACCTTTATTTGTGAAGAACAAAGAGGAGGCGAAGGCAAACAATAAGGTCAGACAATCTCCTTTCTGCCAGCAGTCGCTCACCTGTTATTTGGAGTGTTATCAGTGCTGGGGAGGGATTCGCTGTAGGTGAGAGACAGACAGGACGGCATACGCTGCTTCTGCTGCCGGTGCTGCTGCGTGATGGGTAAACGGAAAAAAAAAAGCTGATTGACACATATCAGCCTCCAGCCAAAGACCTCTTGGTTGCTCTTCATATCAAAGAAAAGAGGCCTTTGGCTGCTGCACACCTCTGCTCAATTGTTATACAGGTAGCAGATATTCAGAGGACAAAATTCCACACACATGTGCATCTTATATGTGCGCGCACACACAAAAAAACGCACAAGTCCACAAGAAACATAACCGTTAACAGACATCTCCCGACAGCCTTGGTTGCCTGAGTCACTATATCCGTATTTAGCCTGCAGCTGATGGAAGTGAATGGGGGAGAGATGTCTCACAGATTGCTCATCGTTACTTACCGCTGACCCTCACGTCTCCCACCATTTGTCCTTGACAGCCCGAGCAGAGAAACACCTGTCACAACCGGACACAGCCGCACATCTGAGCACTGCGCTTGGTCAGGATGACGGACAGATATTGATTTCAGGGATCAAATGCAGATATTCATAATGAAGATGTGTACAAAAAAAAAAACAACATAAAAATGTGATGAAAAACACACGATGACTTGACAGCTCCAACTGATCTTTACTCTTTACGTTGAAATTAAAGCACATCTAATGATAACATAAACTACATTTCATTTCTGCCCGCTCCATAACGACACCGTCAGGTCTAATTAAGTGTTTTTTTTTTAAATTAAAACAAACAAACTCCAAGCAATAATGCAGAATAGAGACCACCCAAGAAACTTTGAATTGTTCAGTCGCAAATCCAATTTCCTGGAAATCGAGAAAAATAAGCAAATGACAGCATTTTATTTCCTTGTGGTTACAGCCTTGTGCAACAAAGCGCGGCATCCCACAGGAAAGATCCAAATAGATTCTTCGTCTTCAGCCCCATCCCATTCGTGCCTCGATTCCATTAAATTCTTCCCGTCCCAATCTGAAGCAGCATCGGCTGTGACAAGTGTTGCTGTTCACCTCTTTCACCTTATCTTCCTTCTTGCACACAGCTTTCTCTCCTATTTTGCTCTTCTTCTTCTTCTTCTTCATCTTATCGCTCTTCCTTCTCCTCTTGGACCCTTCAGCATGTGCATTCATTTCTGCATATGAAACACAATAGACTCAGAGAATAAACATCATGTTTTCAAATGTTTAATGCATAATGAAACATGAGCTGCCATACCTCCTGTGTAGACAGTTGGACTGTTCCATCAGACACGCATGAGAGAATGTGGCCAAAATATGCTAAACTGACTCGCCGTGTCATGTTACCATTGTGTTTAATATAAATTTAGGAAACACGGGCAGAGATGACTCTGCTTCATACACGAGTGATTCAGTGTGAAATCCACGTTTGAATTTCTTTCTAACTTCTTTTTGAGCCATTTGCATCTCTTCGTTCCCCCTGTAAATTGAGAGATTTGCATTTATCCAGTTTAAAATTCATTTTAAAGCTTCTGTATATCATTTTGTATATAATTTGTGTATCTGGAAGTAGACTGATGCACATTCATCTTAAAATACAGTTGAAAAACCCCAGCTCAGCTGGTTCTGAGCGGGTTCTTCCTGTCTTGGCTGTGCTCTAATAGAGACCTGCAGTGGACACCATAGCCACCTCACATGGCTGCTGATTCACAGCACTCGCATTTGCTACAGTGCTGGGAGACATGCTGGGGTAGGAGTGCTCTTCTCACATTTCTCTTGCTCTCTTTCTTCCTCTCACTCCTTATCTCCTCTCTCCTTCTCCTCCTCCCATCATCCACCACAGCCAGGGCGTCATTGTGGCCCTGTGTGCGCATTGTTTGATGTTGTTCTAGAAGTAAATAGACGCGGCAAACACTTGACACAGTTGTTAAACAGAGAGCGTCTAAATGTCTCCTAACTCGACATCAAACACTATGCTAATGTCTGTTGCATTAGTGATAGGGAGCGCAGCAGAGAGGAGGGAAGCGTACACGAGCAACACGGCTCAGTGCGACACACAGCAGAGCAACACATCACAGCACAACACACCTAGTGTACCACAGAACAAGATAATGAATACAGAGGAGTGGCGTGAAGAGGCTCTTTCTTCATGCTCTGGGTGTGCTGGAGAGGTTTGGCCCTGTCTGGATACAAGAGCAGAAACAGACATGAAGTGCTTAGACCCACCTTACAAATCAGTTTGCTTAATTAATTATATATTGAAAGAACAGATTCCCATAAACATCAGAATCATGCCTCCTTTATTCTTTCACCTACCAAAAATTTTAATTATACCACTAATTCACTATTTCTTTTGGGGCTAATTCAAGGTGATTCAACCTGGTCTTGTAGAAATGTATTTATGAATAATTGCTAATTAATTGATCTGTCAAGTACAAACTCTATCCATCCATCCATTTTCTTAATCAGTTATCCAAATCAGGGTCATGGGAGGCTGCAGCTTATTCAACCTGTCATAGGGATGAGGTGGGGTACATGTTGGACACGCTGGCAGTCTGTTGCATCTTGATGCACTATATTGCCAAAAGTATTCACTCATGTGCCTTCAAGCGCATAATGAACTTGAGTGACATCCCATTCTTAATCCATAGGGTTTAATATGATGTTGGCCCACCCTTTGCAGCTATAACAGATTTAGCTCTTCTGGGAAGGCTTTCCACAAGGTTTGGGAGTGTTGATGGGAATTTTTGACCATTCTTCCAGAAGCACATTTGTGAGGTCAGACACTGATGTTGGATGAGAAGGCCTGATTCATCCCAGAGGTTGAGGTTAGGACTCTGCACAGGCCAGTCAGGTTTTTCCACACCAAACTCCCTCATCCAGGTCTTTATGGAGCTGCTTTGTGCTCTGGTGTGCAGTCATGTTGGAACAGGAAATGGCCATCCCCAAACTGTCCCCACAAAGTTGGGAGCATGAAATTGTCCAAAACGTCTTGGTATGCTGAAGCATTAAGAGTTCCTTTCACTGGAGCTAAGGGGCCGAGCCCAACTCCTGAAAAACAACCCCACACCATAATCTCTCCTCCACCAAACTTTATGCTTGGCACACTGCAGTCAGTCAAGTACTGTTCTCCTGGCAACCACCAAACCCAGAAACGTTCATCGAATTGCCAGAGATTGCAGAGAAGCATGACTCATCACTCCAGAGAACATGTCTCCACTTCTCTAGAGTCCAGTGGTCACACCACTGCATCCAACGCTTTGCATTGTGCTTGGTGATGTAAGGCTTGGATGCAGCTGCTCAGCCATGGAAACCCATTCCATGAAGATCTCTGCGCACTGTTCTTGAGCTAATTTGAAGGCCACATGAAGTTTGGAGGTCTGTAGTGCAGAAAGTTGGTGACCTCTGTGCACTACGAACTTCAGCATCCGCTGACCCTGCTCTGTGATTTTATGTGACCTACCACTTTGTGGCTGAGTCGCTGTCATTCTCAATCACTTCCACTTTGTTATAATACCACTAACAGTTCACTGTGGAATCTTTCGTAGTGAGGAAATTTCATGACTGGACTCGGTGCAGGTGGCATCCTATCACGGTACCACGCCGTAATTCTCTGAGCTCCTGTTAGCGACCCATTCTTCCACAAATGTTCGTAGAAGCAGTCTGCATGCCTAGGTGCTTGGTTTATACACCTTGCATTTGTTGTGTAGCCTTTAAATTAATTTAATCGGTGGATACCGAATATTAGTTTCACCAATAATTATCCAAATCGAAAACACGTCCACTGTGTGTTCCTGAGTTATTAAATAATGGCCAGAAAATGAAAACAGTTTTTGCAGAACATTATGATGTCACAGTAAAGCTGACCTTTTGCATTTTAAATGTCATCACCTCATAATATTATACTATTAGACATTTGTGTGAAATTTTGCCATTATTGGTGTTTGAATGCTTTCAGCTATGGGTTCACAGTGACCATGGGCTTTGATCTTCAACCACCAAAAATCTGATCAGTTCAGCTTTAAATCTAAGCAGACTTTTGGGCCTAATTTAAAATATTCCCTCAAGATATGAACAAATGTGTTTATCATGTGAATCAGGTGGGCAAAGTGACAACCAGAAAATAGTGACAATTGAGTCTGGATGTACAGAAAGCAGCTTTAGACACTGTGGGTTTATTAACACTTAATCAGTACCACTGCACTGGACTACATGTAACCAAACTTTTATTGCTAAAAAATAACAACAGAAAGAGTCGGGACACAAATCATGGTAACACAGTTCTTTGCTCCTATGCAACATCTGGCACTTTTCTTTTTTTGGCACTACTGCTCAAAGATAAATATATAGAATATATAAAATCACCAGACACTTTGTTAGGTACACTTGTTCGAACGCCCCTTAACGCAAATATCAGCCATTCACATGGCAACATACTCAATGCATTTAGGCATGTCAAGACAGCCAAGACGATCTGCTGAAGTTCAAAGTGATTTTGAATGTGCCATGGTTGTATTTCAGAAACCGCTGAGCTACTGGGATTTTCCCACACAGAAAATGTCCGGTCAGTTCTCTGAGCAAAAATGTCTTGTTGAGTCCCGGAGTCGATGGCCAGACTGCTTCAAGCTGACAGGAAGACAACGGAATGTGAAGCCCATTGAATCTTGAAGCAGACGAGCTACAGCAGCAGGCCACACTGAAACCCAGGCACCCACTCCTGTCGGCTAAGAGGGAGAAGGACCATCCAGGTTGTTATCAGTGCTCTGCAGTCCAGACCTTTCGCCAAACATCTGGCACAGCATGAAACAAATAATATGCAAAAGACCCAGAACTGTTGAGCAGCCAGAATCTGATATCAGACAAGAATGGGACAGCATTCCTCTCCCATAAGTCCAGCAGCTGCTCTCCTTAGTTCCCAGACGTTTCTGGACTGTGGTAAACACGGGTGGTAAACATGGGCCTGTCCCAATTTCTTTTCTTTTCAATTTTTTTAAACGTGTTGCTGCCATCAAATTCAAAATTACCTTTTTTCTATGGCGTAATTTCCTAATTCCAATGACTCGCTTGTGCTGACAACAGCATTTTAAAATTTCACACTACAGTTTTGCAGGTTTTTGCAGACTGGTGAACCGCTGCTCATCTTTACTTCTGAGGAACTGCTTCTCTAAAATCCTCTTTTTATACCCAATCATGTTACTGACCTGTTATTAACCTAATTAGTTGCAAAATGTTCCTCCAGCTGTTTCTTTTTAGTTCCACTAACATTGCCAGCCTTTTGTCAACCCCATTACAACGTTTTTGAGACATGTTGCTTATTTTTTTCATAAAAAGGTACATTTTCTCAGTTTACACATTTGATATGTTTTTGATGTTCTATTATGAATAAAATACGGGTTTACGAGATTTGCAAATCATTGTATTCTGTTTTTTATTTACATTATATTTACAGTGTTTTGACTTTTTTGGAATTGGGGTTGCGGTGATATACTGGTGAATGAGAAAATAAACCTAAAAAATGCTTTAATGCATGCCCCAAAAACAAATTTAATTTATTAAAACTGAAAATGCCCCATTTCAGTGCAGCAGCAGTGAAATCTATTGTAAAATGAAGAAGGATGACACCTCACATCCCCTCATTCTTTCAAATCCACTTAAGTGCCGATATATCTGTGACCCAGTTAGACCGAGTGGAATATGATCAAAACAAAAGGCTGTCTGTGCGAATCAGGTATAGAAGTAAAACAATTTAAGAGACAGTGTTGCTGCCAAAATGCCCACTCACACTCCTGTCTAAAGAGCGAACAAGCCTTATGTGTCAAAGTGTTTTTGTGTGTGTGTTTTGTATTCTACAGAGTGTCCATCAACCTCTGTTGACCCCGGTGTTTTCTCCTCCAGTCACTTGTGTTTTCCTCAGACAGGTCCCACTGTGCCATCTGCTTTTATGTCTTTTGTGTGTGTGTTTAAGTCTGAGAGAGAATTTATGACATCCAGGATGATGGTGTGACAGGAGGTATGATCCTCTCAGAAGGCTGCTGCTTTCAGACCCTGCTGTTGTCCTCGGTCTACCTCACTCCCTTTTTTCTTCAGAGGAAGGAGGAGAGTGGTCCTCACACCACCACCACCACCACCACCCTCTTTCTTTTCTTCTTCACCTTTTTTTCTTCAGGTTCTTTCCCCCCACTGTCTGTTTCAACCATCTATTTTCTATGTCCCTTTTTTGTTCTTTTCCAAGGATCTGTCAAAAAAAATCAATTCAGGCTCAAAAGAACTGATATCCTTGTTCTTTACTACTTCTTCTTCTTTTTTTATTTTACAGCAGAAAAGAGATGAACAGCTAAAAATCACATGACCCCACGTACTAGGCTCAGATTTGTATTTTAAACATTGTTTATACCAGCTTGGGCCAGATCATGCAAGTCAACATCGCTTTATTTTTTAACATCAATTTAATAATCATGTAATAAAAACATAAAAGGATCTCACAGTGTCATTGTTAATATTATTATGGGACAGGCTGGTCATCTGGGAATCCTGTTTGAATTTCCCTTTTCAAGTTGTGCACGTCTTTGTTTCACAGCTACAGCAAGAGAAACGGCGGCGCGCCTCACCACGCTGTCACTCTGATTGATGTTAAATGGTCTTTTGAATGTGGACTCTCCCTGGTGTTGACTCTTCGTCTGCATCGCGCGCTCGGCTTTCCCTCGTGCTCTTGAAACCCACCGAAGAGGAAGACGACTAATAAATTAACCAGTCTCCCCCACTCCCGACGCTCCAAACTGAAAGTGATGGATGTGAATAAATGGGCCATAGAAACGCAGTGGGATTCATCCACTCGGCTTGGTCTGTCCTCTGTGCCGTATTAGAACTCAGTGTGTCACTGTGATGTGTCTTGTGAAAATGTAGGCCATGTCCACATAGAGGCCTGAGAGAATGATACTTTACACCCAGACATGAATATTAGCAGATTTTTATACACACAAACATTTTGCATCTTTCCAGTTTATATATATATATATATATATATATATATATAAAAACTATAAAACTATATAAAAATATATATATAAAAAACTGGAAAGATGCAAAACTCAGAACTGACTAAAACCTCAAAGCTGTAAAACAAGAGAAACTCTTCATACTCTTTATATGCGGATCATTTTAAAGTCTGTGCGCGGTTATTTTTGTAAACTTCAATTATTTCTTGCTAAATTAAATTTGAAACATTATCATAATTATTGCAAGCATTTAAGACCACTGCTGGGATCACTGTCAGCTCCTGTCATTCCATGCATAAAATGAAATGTGGTTAATGAATCACATAAACTGATCATGGGTGATGAAGCTTCTGCCGTTCTTTAGCGTCTCTGCTGTCTGGCTTTGTGTACAACTTTTGACTGTGTGCGTCTCGTGTAGCACGGAATAAAATATCCACCAGTAGTTCTACCATTTGTACATGTGCAATTACACATTTTAGTCATATGACTACAAGCTCTTATCCTTCACACTGCATCACTTTTGAAGAAGTCAACATTCGCAGACACATTCACCATCACAGTTTTGCTCATCAGCTTTTCCAAATGTGCATCCACTCATTATTACTTGCAATTATGTATTTAACTTTACCCATAGTCTTCAGTAAATATGTATGCCTTCAGCATCTGTTAGACACCATAAGGTTTTTGCATAAGCAGATTGTTACAACCCATTGTTATTGAAAGTTAGTAGTGAAAGCACCCTCCAGTGGTTGTAGTAATTATGACGAGTGAGCGGACATAATTGAGTGGAGGAAATTGGGGCAGATGGATAGGTTATCAAAACACTGGACTTTAACATGAGAGACCACTGACCTACTGCATAACTATAACCCACAGAGTACATAAAAAAAGATGGACTTAGCTGCTGTGTTGTCTCTCACTGGTGTCAGTGTTAGCATTTTGGCCACTGACAGAAGGGAACATTTTTGAACAAGAGGTTGGACACCACCAACTGTATATAAGCTGGATATAAAAGATGGATGGAACTGCAAGGCCGCCCATTGTTTAGTATCCATAAAACATATGCTGCTTTATTGTCCTTTTGGACACAGATGGGGGACCATAACACAATATCTTGTTTATTTTTTGACTTGAAATTGAACTCAAGAATCTCAACACAAAGTGTTTTCTGAGGTCACACAGTAAGGGAGGTGAGGGCAGCACAGTTATAACTAGAAGAGACGCCCCCTGTTGGCCATTAGGTGGACTACAGGTTTATGGCATTTGCACATTGGCTTTCAAATCTGGAAGCTATGCCATCTTTTATTACTAGTGCTAATGCTAGCAACCTTGGTTCTCAAGATTCAATAGGAGCATCAAAAAGATACAACTACGAGCTACACAGTGTTAGGTAAAATGCTAAAATAGTATTAGATGGAAAAATACTCTCCCTGTACAACTATTATGAAGGAGACCGCAAAAGTTTTTTTTTTTTTCCTTCTGTAAAGTTGAGACCTGCATATTTAGTTTTGTAACCATGAAGATGGTAGGCTTGTCTTTTATTTCACATATTCCAACCTTGAAATCACATGTGCTCATGTTTTATTTTCAGGTTGAGCATTGTGGTGACAGTTAGGTGGTTTGGACATGTGAAGAGGAGGGATAGTAGATACACTAGACAAAGGCAGTTGAACATGGAGCAACCAGGCAGGAGGAAAAGAGGACGACCGCAGAGAAGATTCATGGATGTAGTGAAGGAGGATATGGAGAGGGTTGGCGTGACAGAGGAGGATGCTAGGTATAGGGTGAGATGGAGGTAGATGATCTGCTGTGGTGACCCCTAAAAGGAAGCAGCCAAAAGAAGAAGAAGAAGAAGAAAAGAATGTCACAGTGATTTATGTCTAAGCCCCACCTGTCCATACAATCTCACCATTTATTCAATACAAAACACTGACTGACATCTCTGCTGTTGCCTAGTTTTACATTTTTCCAGCACTCAGCACAACTTTGCATGGTTTGTTGCTCTGTTACTTTGGTTGTAGGTATATCCAGTTGCGTTCATTCACATAGCACATCATCTACAGAAACAGAGCTCATATCATAGAGAGAGGCAGAATATTTCCTGCAAAGTGTCAGCCTCAAACTGAACACTAGCCAGTGCAGGAGGAGAGACAGTGGAACACTATTTTTGGTCCATATATCAAGATTTTTCAGCCCCACTGGAATATCCTGCTTGTTTTAGTTTTGCATTACATTTATTATGAGCCCCGCCATCACCAAAGAAACCAGCCAATCTTCCTGCTCACTGAAGAAGAAGTGTAACCTCTGTTTTGCTGAATAAATGAGGCCCCCAGTGGGAGTCTGTCACCTTCCTCCTTTTTTACATCTGCCCTGCTCTCCTCCTCCTCCTCCTCCTCCCCTTGCTCCTCCTTCCTCAGCTGGGTAATGACTTTTGTTGCCCAACACATACAGCCTCACATACATCTTCTACACATACACCTCCTTTTTCTGCCGTTATGTTTGATGGCTCATTTAAAAGGAAATTCATAAGTAGATATGTACTTTAGACCTTAAGTATGTGAACATTCGTTTTGAAAAAATAATGTTTTAAGTCTTGTCTGAGCTGGAAAACTTGACATTGATAAGTGCAATGAACTTAGAGAATAATGATAAGGTGACTGAAAAGTACGTCAAACATGCACTAAAACTTTCTGGTACTAAATGGAGATTTAATACCACCAGCTGTTTATCTGGATACATCAACTCCTCATATTTACATATTAATGGTGGATAGCAGTGGTTAATATTACAGGTTTCTTTCTTTTTTTTCATGATTTTCTCAAAATTCGGTTAAAATGTGGAGCACATTTGAATGGAAATCCAGCTGCTCACAGGAGACAGTCGTCCATCAATAAGCAGGGAAAGAGTTGTGCATGTAAATTATTATTGAAATTCAAAATGAGTAAGAAAAGCACGGACAGCCACTTGCTTCAACTGCAGTGATCCATTAGGGCCTTGTTCTTTCCTTTTTAGACTTCTGACCTTCTTCACTTGGTCACAGTTGCAGTTACAGGTGGTGACAGCAAACACGGTTTATTATTCCAGCTCAGAGAATTCTGGGGGCAGCAAAACAAACTAGCATTACTTTGATAAAGAAGCCAGGCGGTAATTGGCCTTCGTCTGTCAATCTGAGAGTGGCTGTGATCTGAATGTACTGTAAGCTGCAACTGGCATGAGTGTGTGAACAGTGAGGGGAGTTGGTTACCTGCCTCCCTTGAAGGTGTGCTGCCTGCAACCTGCAGTTCTTTATCGCGGCCGCTCCTTCATCTTAAATTACTCACTGCAATATTTTAAATGGCGCTACTGCTGTAAAAATGCTGATAGAGGTGAGTACCGTGCTCAGGGAAAAAAAAAAAACACATTACCCGTGTCTACTGCATAATAAAAGTCGACATGTGTTTTATAAATAATTCTATTGCAAAGCTGCAGTGGGAAATGCTTTATTTGCTTTAGCCGTAACTCAGTGGCTATAAGCGCCGTTGTATTACCTCATCTAAAAATAACTGTGGTTTCATATTAACTGTGCATAAATCTAACTTCTCAGCTCCAAAAAAAAAAAAAAATAAAAAATGTGGATGCACCCCCAATTTTAAATTAGCCTTTTAATTACCACCAAAGTGTTTTCACATATGCTTCAAAGCTGTTTTATGGCACCGTTACTTAATGTAAACTAATATGTACCAGTGTTCAGCTCACAAATAGAGCAGAATAATAACGTGATTATTGTTTCGGAATCCATTATCCATAATGCATTAGTAGTAAAACAAAATGAATACCATATGGCATAAAATAATCAACATGCCCTTATGGCTAGACAAGCATATAATTTTGATAAGACGAAGAGACGAAGTTTGTACATAAGCACATAGAATAGACCTACTTACACTGCATATATGTTTACAATCAATAATTTTCTCTGAAATCACTCTTTTACTCTTTGTGAAAGCCTTTTATTTTACTTACACTTACAAACTGAGGGTAATTTAACATAAAATCATCTCTACCTGCTCTAACCTGAGCATAAAAAAATTCAGATAAATCACTGCAAGATCAAGCTAAGAGAAGACAAAGGAAAAATCCAGGAAGTGGGCATGAAGAGAGGAAAGGTGAAAAAACTGGACAAAGCTTGGGGGGGGGGAGTAGAGGCAGCTGGTGGGAGAGGGCAAACAGACACAGAGAGACTTATTTCAACCACAGACTAATTACAATATACTCACCAACACTAACAGGCACATGCACCGGCCACAACACCCGCACCTGAGACCTGCCACTGGCCGAAAAGAGGGCTAATTTCATCCAGCAGGAGGTCTGCAGAGATCCTTTAATAAATAACGACGCCCCTGGACTCAGACATCTGCACCTGCTCCAATTAACAGGTTGCTAATTGGACGGTACGAAGCAGGATATAACAAAAATGTTTGCTGGTTGGAGCGGACTGATTGATCCACAGGGGAGGGCATAGGTTACTGTCTGTTGAGTGTGTCAGGTTTGTCATTAAGGTATATTTCAGAAATATAGCAGGAATTATGTGAAGAAAATGGGATTATTGCTGTTTGGAAAGTGCGATGGTGGAGCTGAAAGGTCATTAGATAATCTTAATAGAAAGACTGAAGATGGGGAAACGTTTGACTGGTGGGTGATATGGGTGCACATGTGGGATCTCTGCAGCCTCGTGTTATCAGAAGAGCACACAGTTTATATGTAAACATCATCATTTTGATATTCCCGCTGGCTGTCGTCACCGGCAGAGGTTGTGTATTCCCAAAACCATAAGTGGTTCACTGGCTAATGTCAGAACCAATACTGTCCTGATGTGTGCTCTGTTTGAAACCTTTAATCTATTGTTTCTTCGCTGATGCGTATTCTTTGCACTTGCAGATAACCTGCTACAGTAGCTGCTGCTTTTTCTTGCACTAAATCTCTCCTGTTGGTCTCACTCCTTGTCCTTATCTCTGCATCTCTCATTTTGGATCCTTTATTTTCTATCCGCTGCTCTCTAATGTCTTCCCTATCTCTATCTCTATCTCCTGTTTCACTTTCTCTTCTGGTTTTATCCTTCATCTGCAGAATGAGTTTCTTTTTCTTTATGCTTTCTATTTTTATCTTCTGCCCCTTTCATGATCTGAGTCTTCTTTTGCTCGCCAACCCAAACTCTCTCTCTTCTGTACCTCTCTTTACCCCTCTTTTGCCCTTGTCTTTCTCTCTGCAGCTGCACACTTAAAGACCCTTGTTGCATTATCCTTTTAATAAAGGCCTGGGCAGAAAGCAGAGAGGCAGAGGACGGAGACAAAGACGAGGCCGTCGCTGCCACAGCAGCCTTCAAACCTCATTAACTTTTGTCTTGTTGCGGCAGTCTCACACAGACACACACACACGCAAGCACACACGCACACACACACACACACACACACACACACACACACAGACATGTGCTCACACATATATGTGCACACAAAATGCTCAGCCGCCCACTCCTGGTTTTACTGTACACACAGTTGGCTACATAGTTATTTTGCCTTTTGTTTGCACACACACACACACACACACACACACACACACACACACACACACACACACACACACACACACACACACACACACACCTCTCGTTGTCCAGCTGTCCAGCTTCAGAGCTAAAGCGACACCCTTCAATCAGCATACAGCACCAGTCAAAGGTTTGGACACGCCTTCTCCTTTTTTCCTGCATTGTAAATTAACACTGAAGTCATGCAGACTATAAGGAATCATGCAGAAAACTTAAAAGTGTTAAACAAACCAAAATATGTTTTAGATTTTAGATTCTTCAGAGTAGGCTCCTTAGGCTTTGATTACAGCTTTGCACACTCTTGGCATTCTCTCAATCAGCTTCATGAGGTAATCACCTGAAATGGTTTTCCAACAGTCTTGAAAGAGTTCTGAGCACTTGTTGGCTGCTTTGCCTTCACTCTGCGGTCCAACACATACCAAACCATCTCAGCTGGGTTTAGATCAGGTGATTGTGGAGGCCAGGTCATCTGATGCAACACTCCATCACCCTCTTTCTTGGTCAAAGAGCCCTCACATAGCCTGGAGGTGTGTTTGGGGTCATTGTCCTGTTGAAAAACAAGCGATGGTCCCACTAAGTGCAAACCAGATGGGATGGCATGTCGCTGCAGAATGCTGTGGTAGCCATGCGGTTAAGTGTGCCTTGGATTTTGAATAAATCACCAACGGTGTCACCAGAAAGCACCCGCATACCATTACACTTCTTCCTCCATACTTCACCGTGGGAACAACACATGTAGGAACCATCCGCTCACCCTTTCTGTGTCTTACAAAGACATGGTGTTTGGAACCAAAAATCTCATCAGACCAAAGGACAGATTTCCACTGGTCTAATGTCCATTCCTTGTGTTCCTTGGCTGAAGCCATTCTCTTCCTCTTGTTGTTCTTCCTTAGAAGT